>APFE030767910.1:73909-111474 GCA_000404065.3 Pinus taeda | reverse complement strand
AAATTGAGAAGATTTTACCTATGGCTAGTTGTAGCTTTTGTTCATCCTTAAGGTGGATTGCCCCTGATTTACCTGGTAGTCTTTGTTTATCCTTGATGTAATTCGTCCCTGTTTTACCTGGTGATCTCCATTAGGCTTTTGCTCATTCCTCCTTGCTACATCGAGATAACTCTTTGAGGTGGATTCTTGAGATGCTTCTCCATTATACCCTAGACCAGTCTTGATTAGAGGAGAATGTTGTACATTGATAATCTCGTCCAGAGTTTCAGATCCTTTAACATGTTAGGTTCCTATACCAATAGGTTTCATCTTTCATGATTGACAGTGGAAGGGCTAAATATGTTCATCATTGCAGGCTGCAAAGGTTCCATATTTTGTGTACATACTATGAAAATTAAAAAATGAAAAGAGGGTATACCTTAAAAGAATAATCAAAAGGCAAGAAAATCAAATGGTCAAGAGAAAAGTGAAAATGAACCCCAAACTAAAGAGCAGGAAAGTGGCCAGTCAAAATGCCATTACTATCTTTTGGGCAGCATCATACTCCACAAATACTACTGCTAATCATACTTGATGGGTGGCCCAATAGTCTAAACTGGACCATGCCATGTTTAAATTTCTTGTTGAAGAATAGAGAATGTTTCCTGTCCAAACAGCTCAAGCTTGGCAGATGACTAGCTAGGTAGAGAAACAAAGGAGCCCAACTACTTAATCTGGGTCCTTGGAAGAAATAAGGGTACATTTTAGATAGGAGGGTAGTCAAAAGAAAAAGAGGATAATCAGGGTCTACTAATTCAAGTGTGCCCACTTTAAATGAAGAAAAAATGTTAGGATTGCTAGGATGGGTAAGTAGTGCAAAGTTGCAGAAATGGAGGGCCATCACCAATTGGCTTATTAAGTGCAAAGGCTCATTCCACTCAGGGTATTGGCATCAAAAGCAGATGGTGGAGGACAAAAAAACATTGAAAGCATGTCTAATTTCCCCTATTTTCCCCCAAACATCATTCACTAACACCCTCAAGGACCTTGAGATCTGCTCAAGTGTCCAGTTCCACTTCATTTCATGACAAACTACTGGGTCAAACCATGAAGTTTAACCAAGAAAAGAAGCCACATTTTTTGTGTAAAAAAGCTTTCTTATCATTTCATTTATCTTCAAATCCTAAGTTTTACCTCTTAGAACTTAGTCTTTACCCCTTCACTCACCCCACAAAGCCATATTAACCACTAATGTACTATTTAGCTCCCTAACTCCCCCCTTTCTCTAATTCTATTAGGATCTATGAAAAATCTCCCAAAAAATATGTATAAATAACCTCCCCCTAGCACTATAGCTATATAACCCTTCCTTGGGAAATATTAACCTATCAGGGGTTAGTATTAGCCCCCCTTGCACCCTAAAAGCTATGGTTTTGGTTTAAAAACTATGGTCAAAGGTCAAAAAATCTGAAAACCCCGCCCTCACTAAACCCCTTTACCCCTTTATCCGCCCAAAATTAATTTATTATAATGTTTTTTTTAATTGAAACATTTAAAAAATGGGCGCGCATTAACCCATAAACCCGAAACCTAATGTTTTTACCCACCCCCGCGCCCAATTTATTTAAAAATATAAAAATATTGCGCGGATCCCCCTTTGTTAATGGCCGTCACATCGGGATCACCGCCCACCGCCCGATCGCCGACCCCGCCCATCCAACGGTGGGCGGTCATTTTTATGGAGAAATCGCCTGACCTTTTGCGTCTGGGGGATTGGTGGTATTGCCGCCGTCCCCCCGCCACACGTCGGCCTCCCGCGGTGTTCGGAGTCCCTCCCCTCAATACCGCTTACCACCCTTAGGCCCTCTGGGGAAACCACTTACCGCCCCGTCCCCCGCGCTGACGTCACACCCCCGTCAGCGTGACGTCACCCCGACTATTCTACCACCGTGCCTCCACGTCACCTCCACGTTGCCTGTCCGCCTGTCCACCCTGCCACCGTGTCACTGCCACCTGGGCACCCACGTCAGCTTCCACGTCACCCTATCGTACCCGGGCCCATGATGACGTCAGCATGACGTCATCACCAAAAAGGCGCCAAAGGGCCAAAAATGCATAAAAAGACGCGAATTAGCCGTTATTCTTCATTCTTATTCATTGTTTCCGGAGCTCCTTTGCATGCGAAAACGATGTTCAACGTTCGAAATCCAAATTTCACCCACCAAAGCTGCTGCCGCCCTCATCGTCGATCCAAGTACCTGCAATTGGTCCATGTTCGACGCCTCCTACACCATAAAAACTAGGTCTTGTTCAAACAACCAGTCCAAGTAGGAGAAGGCACTTCTACTGCTCCAGCTGCATAGAACACCCAACAAGCTCCTGCAACAACCACTACAGAAAAGGGGAAAGAAATAATGGATGAACAACAACAAACAGAGACAGGGCAGCCCAGCACCTCAAAGGATCAGACTCAAGGGCAAGCCCCTTCACAGCAAACTGGACCACCCCAAATACCAGTTCTGCAAACTCCTCTCAATGAAGAGAGAGGAAAAAAGAGAGATAGAGAGGAGGTCACACCTCCAACAGGGTCATCACAGCACCCAGAAGCCAAGAGGCCAAGGATTGACCCTGAAACAGAGGAGGGAGATGTCAGTGAGGAAAGGGCAGAAAGCCACAGCAGAGAAAGGCAAACAAGCCAGCAGACTGCCACTAGCTCATTTCGGCTAGAATAGGCCATACAGCACACCACAGAGGTATCCTCCTCAAAACAACAGGGTAAGAAACCAGCTACAATCAAAGAAGGCTTCATAGAGATCAAGGCACATAATGAATTGTTGAGAGTGCAGCTCTATGATCAATTCTTGAAGATAACTCCAGCCAAAAAACAAAGATTGATGGCTGCCTATGATCTTAAAGAGGAAAAAATGATCTTTACTCATTTAAAGCCTAAAGTCCCACATCCCAAGACCTCTGCAGATTACTATAGAAAAAACCTGGAGGTCTTTCCTAAAGACATACACCCCATGGATCAGATTGAGCTGCACAAATAGACTGGGGAAATGGTGTATGCAACACTTGCAGACAGGGCCATGCTGGCCCATCAGCTAAAAGAAGCCCTGAAGAACACAAATACACAGCTTGATTTGGAAAGGCTGTCTTCCTCTGCAAAGGACAACATAATAAAGACTTTGGAATACATAATCATTTATTTGGGACATGACCCAAAGGATCCAAAGGGTGTTAGGGCCCTCATGAAGAAAAAATAGGATGACATTGCTGCACTAAGAAAGCAGGCAAAATTGCCTCCTACCATTCACCCTCAAACAACAGAACTTGCACAAGAAAAGCAAGTAGATGATGCCATGGAGCTGCTTCTAGTGATGAATCAAAGAATATTGCAAATGGAAGCAGAATTAGAGAAGGTGTTGCAGGACAAGCAAGGGGAGTCAGCATCCCAGCCCCCTCAAACATCAACAACTCTTGGACCTGTCCCTCCTACACAAGTAGCAGCAGCCCCTCCTGCTATTCCAGCACCTACCAGAGCTACATCAGCAATAGGAGCAACAGCAGAAGCAACAGCAGTAGCAGAATCCAGCATGAGCATGGAGGACTTGATGAAAGCTGTCAAAGAGCTTGAGACTCAAGTAACTGAAATAAATGAAGCCAAGGATAGACTAGCCAAGCTGGAGACCAGTTATGATAAATCCAAGATGACAGTAGCAGAGAAACAAAGAGAAATAAAGGCCTTAGAGGCCAAATTAAAAACTCTGGAAAATGAATTGCTCCTAGGTAAAACCCTAGCAGAAATAAAAAAGATAATTTGGGCCAAAATTGGCCAATCAATACAGGACCAATGGAGGTCAATCCAGGCAATTTATGAGTAGGTTGAGCTAATAGGCATGGCTCATGTGGAGATACAAAGAGCCAGAACAACACTGGGAATAATGCCCGAGCAGGCCACTAAAATGATACATTTCCTCAATAACTGCACTAGGGAGGAACTGGTAGCTCTAGAGATAAACATCAGAATAGACACCATCCTGACAGCTAAAAAAGTGTTGACCTTAAGGAACTTCACTCAAACTCTGGAGAGAAAATGTCAGGAAATGAAAGCAGAGATTGATGATTTCAGGGCAAAAATGACAATATTACAGGATAAAGGATTGCCAAGCCTAGTGACTGGCACATGATAGCTGCTGTCATATAATCAGTATATGACAAGGATCAACAATTATGTTGAAAATCAAATAACAGCCTCCAGCAGCTCCATAGAAGAAGCAGGGCCTCCCTCTGGACAGTCTCTGTATGACAAGTTAGAAAATATGTTTTTTATTGAATATGAGATAAATCATCTATTTGAGGTGCCTCCAAACTTCTACAGATATACAGAGGCAGATGAAACACTGGTGAAAATAAGGAGGCATCAACTACCTCCAGCTGATTGGTGGCAGGCAATGCTAGAAATTTTTCCCAGATAATGCCACTATGTTACTCCTTTTTGAGAAAAGTCAAGTCTCAGTCACGGTACAGGTCAACAGACACATTAGCACACAGGTATCGCAGGGAGCATCCGTACAAGTGACTCACCAACGCACCCAGACAGCAGGCTCAATTAATGCAGAGTTAAAGGCACAGCTACAGCCCACTTTCCTGAGCCATAAAGTCAAAAGCTGTCTGACAGAAAGATAGCTGCCATCTTAGCATTAAATGTTGTAGTTATGTTTTTCATTTACTTTTTGTAAGAGAGTTGGTGGTGCAATTTATTGCACAATAACTCTCTATTGAGACATTTTGTACCCTATTTTGTATATATATCCCCTCAGATAACGTATTGAGGGTCGGTTGTAGTGAAATTCTTTCTGAAGAGCTCTATTGTATATTTGAGACATTTTGATAATACAAATTGCTGGGTAGAGATTTCTGGTTCCTATGCTGTCTGAAGATGGAAATGAATAGCTCTGTTATGTTGCAGAATTCCTGTGTCATTTGCTGGAGCAATAAGTTTCTCTGAACTGTGTATGTGTTTTCTGTGTATTCCATAATTCTTATGTTTTCATAATCGTAGCGAATAGAGAAAAAGAATAGCCTAGGATTTGTTTTGAACACCCTATGCTCAATCTCTATTTCTAAATATGTTTTCTTCTGAATTAGCCATGGATATGAATTCTTGATTGCTCATGTCTAAACTAATTCTATCATGGTGAATATTGTTTCAGAATTCTTAATTTCTCTTAAGCAATACTTTCATTTTTCCTTTATTAGCATAGTGAAAGATTCTTAGTTGCCTTTCACTCACTAATTCCATAACTTCATCAAAAAATTTGGTAAAATTGCTTCACATATGCCTATCTGGCTCTGCAGCAACACTCTGCCTTCATAAAACATACTTCAGCAGCACAATACCTCAACTCCATTGCCCAATGGACCAAACTGTACCATGATCTATATTTCAGCTCTGTCTGGATTCACCAACCCACCAAACTCACACAAAACAACACACCATAACTAGCCTAAAAATATTCATCAACAAAGCTAAATTATAAAGAGAGAGCCCTCTCTGGTTGCAGGTAGGCTAGGACCTGTAGCTAAAAGATTGGTCAGTGGTTACCTCGGCCGTATTCCCTTTAGGAAGCAGGGAACAACCTGAGTGTTAACAGAATGAAAAAAGAGAGGTATACACAGGTTCACCATTGACCAAGCTACGTATACACATAGGTTCACTGTATACAAGTCGCGTATACGTACACACGCACTTTCACAGAAGGAAAAATGCGTATACCTTGGAAAACTAAATTTTTGGTCCGAAGTATTTGGTCCATGGTATTTTGATCCATGGCATTGGTCCAAGGTATCTGGTCTGAGGTATTGACCCTAGGTATTTGGTCCAAGGTATTGGTCCTAAATGGTTTTGGTCCATGGTATTGAGAAAGGCCTAAAACTATAAAAGGAGGAGAAGATCATTAGGCCAAGGTGTGTAAGTATCGAATATTTGATGAAGTGTGAGATCTAATATGTAGGTTATTGGCTTATGGTGTTGTGCTCGATCTGAACCAAGGATGAACCTTAGCATTTGATGAAGGATAAGATCTAATGATGTATTAGGATCTTAAGGGTTGAAGTGTGTTGGGTTGTGTTATATTCTTTCCACGTAGTTAACAGGGGGTTTGAGGGGTACCCATAACCCCACTTTATGGGGGTCTGGGGCAGTGCCCCGGAAAATTTTGGTTTTGGACCCAATGTTAGGTTGGGTGGACCCACCTATGGTTTTGTGCATGATTTTTGCACATGTTTTCTGGATGCAATGGTTTTCAGTCCATGGTATTGGATGCGATGGTTTTCGGTCCATGGTATTTGACGCTTCGGCATGTATAAATATGTATTGTAATATTGAAAGGAAAATAATGAAAAATCAAGCTGGTAGTCCCGATTTTGGGATCTAGTGGGAGAATCTCTGTGTATATGTGTTTTATGTGTTATGCTCGTGCATTGTTTATTTTTCTGTGTTTTAGAATTTGTATGCAGGTAATTTTTGTATGCGGTTAAAACCTACATTTGGTATCGGAGTTGTTTTTGGCTTCAAGGGGACGCCTTTGTTACTGAGGGGTTTTGCTCGGGCCTGTGGTAGACCCTATTTAGTGGGAGATCTGCGAGATCGATTCTGATGGTGAAAGAAGATGGCGAGTGGTGGAAAGATAGAGATTGAGAAATTTAATGGTCAGAGTTTTGAGTTGTGGAAACTCAAGATGGAGGATTTGTTGGTGGATAAAGATCAGTGGATCACGGTAGATACATGTACTAAACCAATAGGAGTGACCGATGAAGAATGGAAGAAGTTGGATTGGAAGGAAAAGAGCACAATACGATTGTGTGTCTCAGATTCAGTATTGCTGAATGTATCAGGGGACGCTACGACAGAGGCTTTGTGGGACAAGTTAGGGACTTTGTACCAATCTAAGTCTCTGGTGAATAAACTGTTCCTACGGAAAAAGATATATAACCTGAGGATGAAAGATAGAGACTCGGTGACAGAGCATCTGAATGCATTTAATACTGTGGTAAGTCAGTTAGCATCTGTTGATATTAAAATTTTAGATGAAGATAAGTGCATCAGTTTGTTGTGTTCTCTACTAGATTCGTGGGATAGTCTGGTTATTGCAATAGGTAGCAATGCAACTGCCTTGCATTTTGATGAAATAGTCTCATCCTTGCTAACGGAGGAGATGAGATGGAAAAATGTGGAGAGTCATAATGGTGATGCCTTGTCTATATGAGGACGGTCTCAGAACATAAACAAAAAAAATTCATCGAGTGGGAGATCTAAATCTAGAGGGAGATCTAAATCTCCAGGAAAACCTATAAAGGTGGTGTGCTAGAAATGTGGAAAGGAAGGGCACTTCAAAAGGGACTGTAAATTTAAAGCTCCTGAAAAAGGAAAGGGATCTGATGAGGCTCCTTTTGCAGATGCAAAAACCACCTCAGATGAAGGTGGGGATGTGTACTTGGCTTCTTCAAGTACACATGTAGATCATGAGGCATGGTTGATTGACTCAGGTGCATCCTTTCACTTCACTCCCCATAGAGAGTGGTTCTGCGAGTATGAGGAATATGATGGTGGTGATGTCTTCTTAGGAGATGATAGGAAGGCTAGAATCATTGGTCGCGGAAAAGTAAAGTTGAAGTTGCAAGGTGGAAGGGTTAGAACCCTTCCGGGTGTTCTGCATATTCCTGCACTAGCTAGAAATCTGATTTCTGTAAGCAAGTTGGATGATGCAGGTGTAAAGACAGTGTTCGAGAAGGATACCTGCAAGATGGTTCGAGGAGCACTGGTATTGATGCGGGGAGTTCGGATTGGAACTCTGTACAAGCTGCAAGGTAGCACTGTTGTTGACGGGTGCAATAGTTCTATGGTTCCTGAAAATGGAGCAGAAAATCTAGTGGTCTCTGGAGTGAAGACCATGTTGTGGCATCAAAGGCTTGGAAATATTGGAGAGAAGGGCCTTCGAATACTTCATGGTAAAGGTATGGTAGAAGGTATGAGTAATAGCTCTCTGGATTTTGATTTCTGTGAAAATTGTGTATATGGGGAGCAGAATCGGGTGAGTTTCCCCTCTGGTGGTAAGAGGACGAAACAAATATTAGAGCTTGTGCACAGTGATGTGTTTGGACCTGTGAAAGTTCCATCACTGGGTAAGTCTGTGTACTATGTATCATTTATAGATGACTTCTCAAGGAATACATGGATATATTTCCTTAAGAAGAAATCTGAAGTCTTTGATAGATTTAAAGAATTTAAGGCTTTGGTGGAAAACAGATAGAGAAGAAGATAAAGGTGTTGAGGGCAGATACGGTGGAGAGTTTTGTAGTATGGAATTTGAAGAATTATGTAAGAAGTGTGGTATAGCATGGCAGAAGACTACTCCATATACACCTTAGCAAAATGGATTTTTAGAAAGAATGAATAAGACGTTGATGGAAAGGGCAAGAAGCATGCTCAATGGTGTCGGGTTAGGACAAGAATTCTGGGAAGAGGCAGTGGATACTACATGTTACCTGGTCAATAGGTCACCTTCATCAACATTGGAGGATAAGACTCCACAAGAGGTATGGATTGGTAAGAAATCCTCTCTTTCACATCTGAGGGTATTTGAATGTGATGCATATGTATGTGTTCCAAAGGAGAAACGAACCAAGTTGGATGGTAAATATGAAAAGTGCATCTTTATTGGGTATAAGGATGGTTTAAAGGGTTATAAGATTTGGAACCCAGTCACACGAAAAGTGGTGTACAGTCGAGATGTGGTGTTCAAAGAGGTGAAAGATGTTATTAAACATGAAGTCCAACGAAAGGAACCTGAGAAGATAGAGTTTGAGCTAAAGGAGGAAGAATCAAACTCTATAGCAGAGGAGGAATTAGAAGATGAAGAGCCACAAACTCCAACTATGAGAATATCAGTTCGAGAAAGAAGGAAACGTAAAAGGTATACTCCATCTGCTTTTTGTTCAAATTTTTCTTTATCTATTATTGACGATGATACCAGAACTATTAAGGAAGCAGTAGATTCAGAGGATGGAAAACTCTGGGAAGAGGCCATGGTTGATGAAATGGCATTTTTGCACAAAAATGATGCTTGGGATCTGGTGGAGTTGCCGACTGGAAGGAAACCCATTCGCAACAAATGGGTGTTCAAAAAGAATAGAAATGCAGAAGGAAAAGTGGAGCAATACAAAGCTTGGGTGGCAGCAAAAGGTTATTCCGAGGTGCCGGGAATTGATTCTAGTGATATTTTTTTTCCTATTGCCAAGGTAACTTCTATTAGATTACTTTTATCTGTTGCTGCTTCTTTTGATTTTGAGGTAGAATAGATGGATGTGAAGACAACATTTCTTCATGGGGATCTGGAAGAGGAGATCTACATGAACAAACCTTGAAGCTTTGTGGTGAAGGTGAAGAAGAATAGTATTGCAAGAGTTTAAAGAAGTCTCTTATGGTTAAAACAGCTCAACCAAGGATGCTGTATTCAAAAATTTGATACTTTATGACAGGGACTTGGCTTCACCAAGAAGAAAGCACGAATCAATTGTGTTGTATTTTAAATTAATTGGTTACCGTGTTATTTATCTGGTCTTGTATGTGGATGATATGTTGCTGGTTCGAAATAACAAAGAAATTATCCAGGATTTGAAGACCCAATAGTCCTCCAAATTTGACATGAAAGATCTTGGTGCTGCAAACTATATTTTGGGCATGGAAATTAAAAAAGATCGGGAAAAGAGGAAGCTTTGGTTAAACCAGAGGAAGTATGTCGAGACAATATTGCAGAGGTTTAATATGTAGGATAGTAAACCGATGAAGGTTCCTATTCCTGTAGGTGTAAAGTTATCTGCTGAATAGTGTCCCAAGACAAAAGAAGAGGAAGAGGATATGTGCTGTGTTCCATATGCAAGTGTAATCGGTAGCCTAATGTATGCAATGATCTGTACTAGACTAGACATTGCACATGCAGTGGGAGTATTGAGCAGGTTTATGTCAAAACCAGGAAAGGAGAATTGGATAGTAGTGAAGCGGGTTTTAAGGTATTTACGTGGCACTAGTGATTATGGTTTGTGCTACCAAGGAAGACCAGGATTTGACAGAGTGTTGGATATTCGTGGCTTTGTTGATGCAGATTGGGCTGGAGATCTGGATCAGAGAAGATCTACAAGTGGGTATGTGTTTAACCTATTTTGAGGTGTGGTCAGTTGGATGAGTAAGAAACAATCTGTAGAGGCACTCTCAGCTACAGAGGCAGAATACATGGCAGCCACTCATGCAAGAAAGGAAGTACTTTGGTTACAGAGATTGTGTTCAAGTATGGGGTTAGTATAGGAAGCTATAAGGATAGACTGTGACAGCCAAAGTGAAATTTTCTTGGCAAAGAACCCTGCATATCTTTCAAAGACAAAGCACATTTAAGTTTAGTATCACTTTGTGAGGGATATGATAGAAGACAAAAAGGTGTTGCTGGTAAAGGTGGACACTTTGAAGAATACTGCAAATGCATTGACAAAATCTGTGAGCTCTAAGAAGTTCTCCTAGTGTAGAGAAACAATGGGCATTTCAAGGCTGGAAAAATGATTAAGCTCTCCTGTGGCCCCCTGTGGAAAAAAAACAATAAGTGGGAGAATGTTGGGTTGTGTTATATTCTTTCCATGAAGTTAACGGGGGGTTTGAGGGGTACCCATAACCCCACTTTATGGGGTCTGGGGCAGTGCCCCGGAAAATTTTGGTTTTGGACCCAATGTGAGGTTAGGCGGACCCACCTATGGTTTTGTGCATGATTTTTTCACATGTTTTTTGGAAGCAATGGTTTTCGATCCATGGTATTGGAAGCGATGGTTTTCAATCCATGGTATTCGATGCTTCGGCATGTATAAATATGTATTGTAATATTGAAAGGAAAATAATGAAAAATCAAGCTGGTAGTCCCGGTTTTGGGATCCAGTGGGAAAATATCTGTGTATATGTGTTATGCTCTTGCATTGTTTATTTTTCTGTGTTTTAGAATTCGTATGTAGGTAATTTCTGTACGGGGTTAAAACCTATAAAGTGAATTATCTTTATATGGTTTGATCATATATTTGAATAACTGGCGCATGTTGTAGTCTGTAAATATGATGATCTGGGTATGACTGAAGTCTGGAATAGTTGTAATGTTTAAATCATCATTTACAGATCTGTGCATAGGTTCACTTTAGAAAAGGAACATATACACATTGGTTCTACATATCAAAGTGGCGTATAGATCATAAATTTGATTTGCATATCTGTACGTTGGTTCGCTTTGAGGAAAGCACGTATGCACGTAGGTTCGACACATGGAAGTAGTGTATACCTTATAAAATATGTTTTAGTTGCTTCTGTTTGTTGTTGTAGTGTTCTAAGTTCTGGCTTGGGTTTTGGTTATTGTATTCTGGTGACAACATTCTGAATGATCAGATTGATGGGTTGTCAAAGTGATTGATTAATTCGATTGTGGTTGGTTCAAAAGGAGATTGGTTGATGCATATATATTTGATGATTGAATGATGTTGTTGATGGATCCAATCTGAAAATTTATGAAACATGGTCCCTGGTAGGTTGTAGCCTTCTATAGGTCGGCACCTACATACTAGCAAACATATCAGCTAGTACAAGAGCTAGGGGGTTGTAGCTCCCTTCCTGTAGAATCTAGAGAATGAGAGAAGGTTGTAGCCTTCTGTAGGTGGAAGCCTACGTACTGTATAAGACTGCACTAGTACAAACTTGTAAATATAATTTTCTTATTATTAAAAAAAGATAGAGACGACAACAGCAGGTGGTTTGTATCCACATTGGGTTTCCACCTTATATCTTGGTGTTCTTGTGTGTTGCTTATGTGTGATGCTTTATTATGCTTTTATTGCACTGTCTAATGAATTCTTGATATATTGATTAAAGTTCATTACATGATAATTTGGGTAAATCTAAAGATCTCTGCATATACGTTGGTTGCATTAAGTATAGTTGTGTATACAAGCTAGTTCATTGAGCTGAAGTGGCATATACAAATCAATTTTTGAAAATTAAATTATTGATCTGATAATACTGATTCACCCCCCCTCTTAGTATTATTTCCAACAATTGGTATCAGAGTAGGTCCTTCAGTAGAAGCTTGATTGCTTGAAGGAAGATCCATCATCATGAGTAATCAAGAAAGCGGGGGATCCATCAAACCGCCAATATTTGATGGGATCGACTTTGTTTATTGGAAGGGAAGAACCACAACCTATCTTCAATCACTTGGAACAGATGTCTGGGAAATTGTGGAAGGAGGATATACATTTCCATCAACAATTCCTACAGATACGGCAGGTAAAAAGCAATATGAAACCAATGCCAAGGCTGTCAATACATTAGTGGGAAGTCTGTCACAATCAGAGTTTGTGAAAGTTATGCAGCTCAAATCAGCCAAATAAATATGGGACAAAATTGTTCTAAGTTATGAAGGAGACTCTTAGGTAAAACATGCTAAATTGCAAACTCTCAGAATTCAATATGAAACTCTTAAGATGCACAATGATGAAAGTATAGCTAGTTACTTCTTATGTATAGATGAGGTTGTTAATTGCATGAAGAATCTGGGTGAAGAGATAAAGGAAGTTACCTTAGTTGAATTTTTTTTAAGATCCTTGTCTGCTAAATTTGAATCAAAAGTATCTGCCATAGAAGAAAAGCAAGATCTACAGACTATTACTATGACACAGCTTCACAAAATCTTAACTGCCTTTGAGATGAGAAAAGGATGTCCATTAGATATGAGAGAAGCTACATTTAAAGCTTCAACAAAAGGAAAAGAAGAACTCAATGAATTAGGACATATTTCAAAAGGAGAAGAAGAAGCAAACTTTGTCAAGAACCTTCAACAAGGTTCCAAAAGATTCATAGGTAAACTACCTTTCAAATGTTTTCCTGTGGTAGAGTCGGTCATTATGCTGCCAAATGTCCTCATAAAGATAAATATGATAAAGGGAAGGAATCTGCAAAATGGAATAGAAAACAAAGTGTAAGTAAAAAGAGCTACTATACTCATGAAGATAGCGATGGTTTATCAAATAGTGATGAAGATGAAAATAGCAATGACTATAAACTTATGATGGCTTATGAAGATGATAATTTTTTGGATGCTTTAGATGAAGATGACCTTTATGAAGAAATCTCTAAACTTAAAATCTGTTTAGAAGAAAATAATATGATTATAGACACCTTGACATACCAACTTGCTGAAAGAGAAAAACATAATGAAAAACTAGAATGTGAAATTGTGGGTCTAAGGAAGGATCTTGAGAAAACAAAAGATCTCAATATTATATTTGCTAAAGGATTAGAAACCTTAAATGAGATTATCAAAGTGTAGTGTTCTCCTCTGATAAAGACAGGTCTTGGATATACTAAAGAAGCATCTTAATCACAAAAGCCGTCAACCTCCACTAAAAGCTATCTTGATGCAGCAAAGAGCAGTGAACAGTTTGACAATTGTCAGCAAAGGCGTAAAGTAAATCACCATGTAAACCAGGCTCAATTTACTTCAAGGATGAAGAGAAGACACAACCAACCTCAGGTGAATCGTACTCAATTTGCTTCAAAGATGAATATCAATAGAAACTACAATCGCCAGGTCAGTAGATTCGATAATTGCAGGAAATTCTTTAATGGTCAATGTTTCTCATGTCATAATTTTGGACACAAAGCTGCTCAATGTGTTTCTTACAAAACCATCATGACTAGAGAAGCACAAAATCAAAGGAATGTGATAGGTATCAAGAAAAGTTCCTATAATAACTTTTCTCTGCTTGAAAATGACATAGAATGCTCAATCTGTAACAATTTTGGCTATGAAGAATTTGAATGCAGGAGCAAATTTAGGCAGGAAAAAAATCCATTAAAACCCAAAATATGGAGAAATAAAGAACCGCAAATAGAAAAATGTGGTATATCCTTGTATGTAGAAGGATTAGAAAACTAGTGGTACATCTACAGTGGATGCTCAAAACACATGACAGGTGACAAAGAAAAACTACACTCATATAATGCCTTAGAAAAGGAAAAGAGTGTCTCATTTGGAAACGACACTCCTACTGTCATAAAAGGTAAAGGATTTGTTTTCTTGAAAGAAAAAGTTAAAGCTGGAAATGCTATGTATGTTGATGGCTTAAAGCATAAACTATTGAGTGTGAGTCAAATGTGTGATCAAGGAAATGTAGTGTTTTGATCAAATGGATGTGTTGTTCGTGAGCTTGATACAAGAGAAACCGTGATTAAAGGTACAAGAACTCCAAAAAACCTATACATACTCAAGGGAGGACAACAATAGTGCTATCTAAGCAAAAATGAGGAAAACTGGCTATGGCACAGAAGATTGGGACATCTAAGCTTTTCTCAAATAAGAAAAGCATGCAGATTCCAGGCTTTTCAAGATCTTCCAGATATCAACATTCCCGAAAATACTATATGCAAATCATGTCAATTCAGTAAGCAAACCAGATCTCAATTCATCGAAAAGGAAGGATCAGCTAGTAAGCCTATTGAACTTGTTCATACTGATTTATGTGGACCATCAAGGAAAAAGTCACCTCGTGGAGAAGAATACTTTATATTGTTCATTGATGATTTTTCCAGAATGTGTTGGATCGGTCTTCTAAATCATAAATATGAAGCATTTGAAAAGTTGAAAGCCTTCAAAGCTTTGGTTGAAAGTGAATCAGATCACAAAATAAAATGCCTCAGATCTGATCGAGGAGGGGAATTTACCTCAGATGAATTCTTTGACTTCTGTGAACAACATGGAATAAAAAAGCAGTTCTCCACCACAAGGACTCCTCAGAAAAGTGGAGTGGTAGAAAGGATGAATAGAACTGTTCAACAAATGGTTTGTGCTATGCTAGATGAATCTGGAACTCTTGCAACCTTCTAGGGTGAAGCTGTATTCGCCACTGCCACTATTCTCAACCAAGAAAATGTTCAGGTAAACAACACCCAAACTCCACATGAACTTTGGTATGGTAATATTCCTACTGTAAAATACTTTGAAGTTTTTAGAAGCAAATGTTACATCAAAAGGACTGATGAAAAACTTGGTAAGTTTGAACTTTGAACCCAGAGCAGATGAAGGTTTTCTTCTTGGCTACTCTTCCCGAAGTAAAGGATATAAATGTTATAATAAAATACTTGGGAAAATTATTGAAAGTATTGATGTTGTGGTTGATGAAACAAGAACAAATCCAAAACAGATAAAAATCAAAGATTATGACAATGAAGAATATGAGGATCAATTTCCCTCATCAAATAACATTGATTATGAAGAAGAAACTAGTGAAGCACCAGAAGAAGACATAACGATAGAAGAAAAGACTTTGTCCAGGTATGTTTAGAAAAATCATCCAGAAACTCAAATTTTAGGGGGGAAAGGGGGAGGTGTGCATACAAGAAGAACTATTATAGAGGCCTCAAGCTATCTAGCATTACTATCTTCCACCGAACCTCAAAATGTAAATGAAGCATGCAAGGATGAATGTTGGGTCAAGGCCATGAATGAAGAACTTGAGAAAATTGAAAAGAATAATACTTGGGAATTAGTTCCTAGACCTCATGATAAGAACATCATAGGAACCAAATGGACATTCAAAAGCAAGCTGAACGAAAATGGAGAAGTTATCAGAAAAAAAGCCAGACTTGTTTGCAAACGATATGATCAACAAGAAGGTATAGATTTTGAAGAAACTTTTGCACTTGTTGCTAGACTTGAAGCCATAATAATGTTTCTTGCTCTTTCTAGTTTTCAGAAATGCAAAGTATACCAAATGGATGTAAAATTTGCCTTTCTTAATGGAAACTTATAAGAAGAAGTCTATTTTGAACAACCAGAAGGATTGATTCTTGGAAATGATGCAAAACTTGTATGCAAACTCAGAAAAGCTCTCTATGGTCTAAAACAGGCTCCAAGGGCATGGCATTACTGTCTTGAAAAATATCTCTACCAACAGGGTTTTTCAAAGGGCCAACAGATAGCAATATATATACAAAGATGGACACTGATAAACTGCTAATAATTGTTGTGTATGTTGATGATATCATTTTTGGTAGCAATGAAGAATC
Organism: Pinus taeda; assembly: GCA_000404065.3. Classification (NCBI taxonomy): domain Eukaryota; kingdom Viridiplantae; phylum Streptophyta; class Pinopsida; order Pinales; family Pinaceae; genus Pinus; species Pinus taeda. Next base: position 95,345 of record APFE030767910.1, on the reverse strand, counting down.
CATGAATTAGAAATTTTCCTCAGTAATGCAGCAAGAATTTGAAATGTCCTTGCTTGGTGAGGTTACCTATTTTCTTGGTCTACAAGCTCAACAAAATAAAGATGGTATTTTTCTCTCACAAACCAAATATCTCAAATAGATCTTGAAAAAGTATGGCATGGAAGATTCTAAACAAGTATGTACCCAAATGGTAACAGGATGTAGTCTTAGCTCAAATGATGAATCAACAGCAGTACATCAACCAACTTACAGATCCATGATTGGCAGTCTGCTTTATCTAATAGGTACTCGACCAGACATCATGCATGTAGTAGGAATAATTGGAATATTCCAAGCCAATCCTAAGGAAACACATCTTCCGGCAGTCAAAAGGATTTTCAAATATCTTTAAGGAACACAAAAGTTTGTTTATGGTATCCTAGAGATACAGATCTTACACTTCATGCATATACAAATGTAGATTAGGCAGGAAGTGTTGATGACGGAAAAAGCATTAGTGGTGGTGTATTCTATATGGGTTCTAGGTTAGTGTCTTGGTTTAGCAAGAAACAAAGTTCAATTGCATTATCTATAGTTGAAGCAGAATACGTGGCTGCTGCATCTTGCTGCACACAACTACTTTGGATGATGCAAACCTTGCAAGAAATTCAGATCACATGTACTCCACCCATCTCCATTCTATGTGATAATACAAGTGCCATCGATATTTCAAAAAATCCAGTCATGCACTCCAAGACCAAGCACATACCCATCAAATATCATTTTCTACGTGAACAAGTGCTTGAACAAAAGGTCAGTATGTTCTCTCCAAAGAACAGGTTGCTGATATATTTACTAAACCACTGCCCAAAGAGACATTTGAATATCTCAGACAAATGCTAGGAGTAGTTGCTGCATCATCCTGCTGTTAAATCCTATTTTCTTCAAATAAATGTGGTTATATGCAAGTTTCATAAAACGTAGTCGCGTACATACGCAGGTTTCTGTGGGTACAGTAAAGTATATGTTGGTTTAAAGGAAAGCAGTGGGCCAGACTCAGAAAAAAGGGGTCTTCCATGGTTCTATCAACTATATGCTCTGTTTGATGATGGTTTCACTCTGCTGATAACATGTGGAAATATATTAGTTCTGATAAAGTTGTTGATAACTTGATGTAGATCTGATTGATGATGATGCTTTGATATCTATTACTGACATATGCAATGATCATATCTGACAGTGAACATGTTGAACAAGTTCAGGGGGAGAACATGGTTGATGATAGTTTGGGAACTAATGATGGACATATATAGGTTGTTGGTCTGGATGCTGATTGATAGATGCTATTGATGGTGCAAATCATATGATAGTTGCTAATGACTATCATGGTCTTGCTTAAGATATTTGGTCTCTGTTTGTCATGTACATCTTTTAATGTAAAGGTCATGAAAAGACCTAATTTGTAACCCCACTATGCATGGTGTGGATGATGTAATGTTTTTGTTTTGACATGTATAAACAATTGTTATATCCCTACTTGGTTGGGTGGATGAGTCAAATTTGGTATATCCCCACTTGGTTGGGAGATGGATGTATGTATGAGTCATTGGTGATAGGAAGGTCATTTGTGATGTATGTATAGAGTCATGTTCTTCTTTTAGAACATATTTTTTGCAAACTTTACTTATGCTTAGGGGGAGCATGGAATCGATCATGGGACCTCAATTAGCACACTTCAGCATATCAGAAAATTCAACAATGCATGACAGTAGTGTTTACAAATGTGATGAAATACAGGGCAACTTCAAGGAATCAGTTCAGAAGGCAACTCACTCAAATGAAAGATGACAGTATAGTAGGTAAACAACAAAGAATGACAGATCAGTCTTCACAGAATGAAGAAAGAGAGGTATACACAGGTTCACCATTGACCAAGCTGCATATACATGCAAGTTCACTGTATACAAGTTGCATATACATACACACACACTCTCACAGAAGGAAAAACACGTATACCTTGGAAAACTAAATTTTTGGTCCAAAGTTTTTGGTCCATTGTATTGGTCCAAGGTATCTGGTCCGAGGTATTGACCCTAGGTATTTGGTCCAAGGTATTGGTAAACACCTTGGTAAATTATAAAAGGAGGAGAAGATCATTAGGCCAAGGTGTGCAAGTATCTAATATCTGATGAAGTGTGAGATCTAATATGCAGGTTATTGGCTTATGGTGTTGTGCTCGATTTGAACCAAGGATGAACCTTAGCATTTGATGAAGGATAAGGTCTAATGATGTATTAGAATCTTAAGGGTTGAAGTGAATTATCTTTATATGGTTTGATCATGTATTTGAATAACTGGCGCATGTTGTAGTTTGTAAATATGATGATCTGGGTATGAATGAAGTCTGGAATAGTTGTAATGTTTAAATCATCATTTACAGATTTGTACGCAAGTTCACTTTAGAAAAGGAGCGTACACATGCTGGTTCTGCATATCAAAGCGGTGTATAAATCATAAATTTGATTTGCAGATTTGTATGATGGTTCACTTTAAGGAAAGCATGTATGCACGCAGGTTCGACACATGGAAGTAGCGTATGCCTTATAAAATATGTTTTAGTTGCTTTTGTTTGTTGTTGCAGTGTTATGGGTTCTAGTTACTGTATTCTGGTGACAACATTTTGAATGATCAGATTGATGGGTTGTCAAAGTGATTGATTAATTCGGTTGTGGTTGGTTCAAAAGGAGATTGGTTGATGCAGATATATTTGATGATTGAATTGTTGGTATTATGACACAGGCTTGGAACTATGACACAAGTATTGTCCTTGATGGAAACTCACTCGGTAAATCACTCAGATGACAGCTTAGGATCACAGGCTCATAAAATAAAAATAAAAGGAGGTATACGCAGGTTCCTGTTGACCAAGCCGTGTATACATGTGGATTCACAGACCAAAAGGTACGTATACATATACACACACATTCATGCTTAGAAAAGCGCGCATAGTTTATAAAACTTGGTTTTTGGTCCTTGGTATTCGGACCCAGGTATTGGCTCTAAGTGGTTTTGGACCATGGTATTGAGTAAGGCCTAAAACTATAAAAGGGGAAGGAGATCACTAGGCAAAGGCACTCAAGGATTGAATATTGTATGAAGAACAAGATCTAGAATACCGGTCATTGGGTTATGGTGCATAGCTGGATCTGAATTAAGGAGGAACCTGAGTGCTAGAAGAAGGATAAGTTCTATTGATGGGTCAAGATCTCAAGGCTTGAAGAGAAGTATCTTTGTGTGATTTTGATCTGTTATATTTGGCGCGTGAATTGATTTATAAATCTGATGAGCTGGGTATAACTAATATCTGAATAATTGAAAAGGGTAAATTATCTTTTACAGATTTGTATGCAGGTTCAGCATAGAAAAGGCACGTATACATGCTGGTTCGGTAATTCAAAATGGCTTATACGCATGTTTGCCTTAATATAGCAGTGCATGCACACAGGTTCTACTTATTGAAGTAGCGTATGACTCATAATATATGTTTTAGCTACTTCTATTTATTGTTGCAATGTTCTGGGTTCAGGATTGGTTTTTAGTTATTGTTACTATATTCTGGTTACATAATACAAAGAAGTGAGTGGTTGATTCAGTTTTTTGGTTGGTGCAAAGGAGATTGGTTGATGTAGATATATTTGATATTTGATTGATGTTATGGATGGATCCAGTCTGAAAATTTATGAAACGTGGTCCCTGGAAGAAAAGAGAAGGTTGTAGCCTTCTATAGGTCAGCACCTACATACTAGTACATCAACTAATACAAGTGCTAAGGGGGTAGTAGCTCTCTTCTAGGAGAAGCTGGAGAATGAGAGAAGGTGGTAGCCTTCTGCAGGTAGAAGCCTACGTACTGGTATAAGATTGCACTAGTACAAAAATATTGTAAAAAGAAGTTTCTTATTAAAAGAAGATAGAGACGAATTGCAGTAGGTGGTTTTCACCCACATTGGGTTTCCACCTTATATCTTGTATTCATGTGTGTGATTTCCTGTACTGTTTACTGCACTTGATTACTGTTTTATGGTTTTGATACACAGATTAAGATCAGCTAACTAAATTAGAAGTCTACAAGATGTATGCGGTTTTCTCTAAACATAGTTGCATATATATGCAGGTTTAATTAACAGAAGTAGCGTATATCAATTTGTTTATGGAAATGAAAAATTGTTAAATTGCTAATACTGATTCACCCCCCCTATCAGTATTATTTCCAACAATTGGTATCAGAGTAGGTCCTTCGGAAGAAGCTTGATCGCTTGAAGGAAGATCTATCATCATGAGCAACTACGAAAAAGAGGCATCCATCAGGCCACCAATCTTTGATGGGAGCAACTTCGTCTATTGGAAGGTAAGAACCACAACCTATCTTCAATCTCTTGGTATAAAAGTTTGGGATATCGTAGAAAGAGGATACACATTCCCATCAGCAACTCCTACATATACGGCTGGTAAAAAGTAGTATGAAACAAATGCAAAAGATGTCAATACTCTATTCGGGAGTCTATCTTAATTAGAATTCGTCAAGGTTATGCAGCTCAAAACCACCAAAGAAATATGGGACAAGATCATTCTAAGCTATGAAGGAGACGATCAGGTAAAACGAGCAAAACTTCAATCTCACAGAATTCAATATGAAACTCTCAGAATGCACAATGATGAAAGTGTGGCTAATTATTTCTTACGTATAGATGAGATTGTTAATCGCATGAAAAACTTGGGTGAAGAGATAAAAGAAGTTACTTTAGTTGAAAAGGTTTTAAGATCTTTGTCTTCTAAGTTTGAATCAAAAGTTTCTGCCATAGAAGAAAAACAGAATCTTCAGAGTATTACCATGTCACAATTGCACGGAATCCTAACTTCTTTTGAAATGAGAAAAGGGGGTCCATCAGACATTAGAGAAGCCACATTAAAAACTTCAAAAGGAGAATACAATGACTCGGGACATACGTCAGAAGGAGAGGAAGAACCAAACTTTGTCAAGAACCTTCAACAGGGCTCTGGAAGATTCAGAGGTAAGTTACCTTTCAAATGCTTTGCCTGTGGGAGAGTCAGTCACTATGTAGCCAAATGTCCTCATAAAGATAAGTTTGATAAGGCTAAGGAACCAGTTAAATGGAATAGAAAACAGAACGTCAGTAACATGAAGACAACGATGGACTTTCAAATAGTGATGAAGATGAACATGGTAATGATTATAGACTTTTGATGGCTTTTGAAGATGATTATTTCTTGGATGCTATAGATGAAGATGATCTCTATGAAGAAATCTTAAAACTTAAAATTTTTTTAGAAGAAAAGAGTATGATTATAGATACTCTGACATTCCAACTTGCTGAAAGGGAAAAACACAATGAAAAGTTAGAATGTGAAATTGTGGGACTTAGAAAAGATATTGAGGAAACAAAAGCTCTTAATCTTAGATTTGCTAAAGGATCTGAAACTTTAGATGAGATTATCAAAGTGCAGCATTCTCCTCTAATCAAGACAAGTCTTGGATATACTGAAGAAACATCTCAAGCATACAAGCCATCCACCTCCAAAATTTATCTTGATGCAGCAAGGAGAAGTGAACTCGTCGAAAATTGTCAGCAAAGGCTTAAAGCGGATCACTAGGTAAATCGGGGTCAATCTACTTCAAGGATGAAAAAAAGCTACAACCAACCACATGTAAATCATTCTCAATTTGCCTCAATAATGAATGTCAATGGAAACTACAATCACCTGGTCGGTAGATTTGATAATCACAGGAATTTCTTTAATGGCCAATGTTTCTCATGTCATAACTTTGGACACAAAGCTGCTCAATGCGTTGCCTACAAGACCATCATGACTAGAGAAGCATGAAATAAAAGGAGTGTGACTGGGATCATGAAGAGGACCTACAATAACTTTTTTACGCTTGAAAATGAGATAGAATGCTCTATTTGTAACAACTTCGGTCATGAAGATTCTTAATGCAAGAGAGTTTCGTCAAACATCTCAGAAGGAGAAAGCTTCATTGGGTCCCAAAACATGGAGAAAGAAGGAACCACAACTAGAAAGATGTCGTATAGCCTTATATGCAAAAGGATAGGAAAATCAGTGGTACATCGACAGTGGATGTTCGAAACATATGACAGGTGATAAAGAAAAAATTCAATCATATAGTACCTTAGAAAAGGAGAGGAAGGTCTCATTTGGAAATGACACCCCTGCACTCATAAAAGGTAAAGGCTCTGTTCTTTTAAAAGAAAAGGTCAAATCTGGAAATGTTATGTATGTTGATGGCTTAAAGCATAATCTATTGAGTGTTAGTCAAATGTGTGATCAAGGAAATGAGGTAGTATTTTGATCAAATGGATGTATTGTTCGTGAGCTTGATACAGGAGAAATCAACGATCTAGGCATAAGAACTCCAATTATTATACATACTCAAGGGAGGACCAAAAACAATGCTATCTAAGCAAAAATGATGAACACTGGCTATGACATAGAAGATTGGGGCATCTAAGCTTCCCTCAGATAAGGAAAGCATGCAAATATCAGGTTGTTCACAATCTTGCTGATATCAAAATTCTAGACAATACAATATGAAAATCATGTCAGTTTGGTAAACAAACTAGAACACACTTCCCTGAGAAGGAAGGATCATCTAATAAGCCACTTGAACTTGTCCATACTGATTTAAGTGGTTCATCAAGGAAAAAGTCACCTCGTGGAGAAGAATACTTTATATTGTTCATTGATGACTTTTCCAGGATGTGTTGGATAAGACTTCTGAAGCATAAAGATGAAGCTTTCTAAAAGTTCAAAGCTTTCAAAGCCTTGGTTGAAAATGAATCAGATCGCAAAATAAAATGCCTCAGGTCTGATTGAGGAGGGGAATTTACCTCGGATGAATTTTTTGACTTTTGTGAAGAACATGGAATAAGAAGGGAATTCTCTACTGCAATGACTCCTCAGCAAAATGGAGTGGTAGAAAGGATGAACAAAACGGTTCAACAAATGGCTCGTGCTATGCTTGATGAGTTTGGAACTCCTACAACTTTCTGGGGTGAAGTTGCATTTGCTGCCATTACCATTCTAAACAAAACAAACGTCCGGGTAAACAACACTCAAACTCCACATGAACTTTGGTATGGTAAGACACCTGTGGTAAAATACTTCAAAGTTTTTGGAGGCAAATGTTAAATCAAAAGGACTGATGAAAAGCTTGGAAAGTTTGAACCTAGAGCAGATGAAGGCATTCTCCTTGGTTACTCTTCCTGAAGTAAAGGGTATAAGTGTTAAAATAAAAGACTTGGAAAAATTGTTGAAAGTATTGATGTGGTGGTTTATGAAGCAGGCAACAACCCAAAGCAGATAAAAACCGAAGATTATGAAGATGAAGAAGACTATCCTTCAACATAATATCAGACTATTGCTGAAGAAGAAACTTATGATGCATTAGAAGAATAGATAAGAGTAGAAGAAAAGACTCCATCCAAGTATGTCTAGAAGAACCATATAGAGACTCAAATTTTGGGGCAGAAAGAGGCAGGTGCACAAACAAGAAGAACTATTACAGAAGCTTCAAGCTATCTAGCATTGCTTTCCTCCATCGAACCACAAAATGTTCATGAAGCATGCAAAGATGAATGCTAGGTCAAGGCCATGAATGAAGAACTTGAGCAGATTGAAAAGAATAACACTTGGGAATTGATTCCTAGACCTAATGATAAGAATGTCATAGGAACCAAATGCATATTCAAAAACAAGTTGAATGAATGGAGATGTTATTAGAAACAAGGCCAAACTTGTTTGTAAAGGGTATGCTCAACAAGAAGGTATAGACTTTGAAGAAACTTTTGCACTGGTTGCTAGACTTGAAGCCATAAGAATGTTCCTTGCTGTTTCTAGCTTTCAGAAGTTCAAAGTATATCAAATGGATGTGGAATCTTCCTTTCTAAATGGAGACTTAGAAGAAGAAGTGTATATTAAGAAACTAGATGGATTCACCCTTGGAAATGATCCAAAACTTGTATGCAGACTCAAAAAGGCTCTCTATGGTCTTAAACAGGCTCCAAGGGCTTGGTATTATCATATGGACAAATACCTCCATCAATAAGTTTTTTCAAAAGGATTAGCAGATAGCAATCTATATATAAAAATTGACAATGATAAATTGCTAATTCTTGTTGTGTATGTTGATGATATCATCTTTGGGAGCAATGAAGAAGCCATGAGTCAAAACTTTTCTTTGGTGATGCAGAAAGAATTTGAAATGTCCCTGCTTGGTGAGCTCACATGTTTTCTTGGTTTACAAGTCCAACAAAACAAAGACGATATCTTTCTATCACAAACCAAGTACCTCAAGCAGATCTTGAAGAAATATGGCATGGAAGATTCAAAACCAGTATGTACCCCTATGATAATAGGATGCAGCCTCAGCACAAATGATGAATCAGCAGTAGTACATCAACCAACCTATAGATCCATGATTGGTAGTCTGCTCTATCTAATAGGTACCTGACTAGACATCATGCATGCAATGGGAATAGTTGGATGATTTCAGGAAAATCCAAAGGAAGCACACCTTTAGGCAGTTAAAAGGATTTTCAAATATCTTCAAGGAACTCAAAACTATGGCTTATGGTATCCCAGAGACACAGATCTCACACTTCATGCATATATAGATGCAGATTGGGGAGGAAGCGTGGATGACAGAAAATGCACTAGTGGTGGTGCATTCTTTATGGGTTCTAGATTAGTATCTTGGTTTAGCAAGAAACAAGTTCAATTGCATTATCTACAACTGAAGCAGAATATGTGGTTGCTGCATCTTGTTGCACACAACTCCTTTGGATGATGCAAACATTGCAAGACATTCAAATTACTTGTACTTCACCTATCTCCATTTTATGTGATAATACAAGTGCAATCAATATTTCAAAGAATCCAGTCATGCATTCAAAGACCAAGCACATACCTATCAAATATCATTTTCTCCGGGAACAAGAACTTGAAAAAAAAGTCAAATTGGAGTATGTTCCCTCCAAGGAATAGGTTGCTGATATATTCACCAAACCACTACCTAGGGAGACATTTGAATACCTAAGACAGAAGCTGGGAGTAGTTGATGCATCATCTTGCTGTTGACACTTATCTGTCTCAGAGAAAAGTGGTTGTACGCGAGTTTCATGAAGAGCATCTGCGTACATATGCTAGTTTCTGTGGATACAGTTGTGTATATGTTGGTTTGAAGAATATCAGTGGGCCAAAAGTAGGATGAAAAGAGTATGATGTGGGTTTGATCATCTGGCACAGGTTTAGGGGGAGCATATACTTATAATAGTGCATTGTTGGCATTATCTTAGAAGATCTTGGTACAACTTCACAATTGTTTTTGATTCAAGTGGAACAAGTGCAGAGGGAGATCATGGTTGATGGTCTAGATGGTGATTGACAGATGCTACTGATGATAGTTGCTGATGTCTGCCATAGTCTTATCTTAGATATTTGGTCTCTATGTCATGTATTTATTTTATTATCAAGGTCATGTAACGACCTATCTTGTTTCCCCACTATGCCTGGGATGGATGATGTAATGTTCTTGTCTTATTATGTACAAACTTTTGGTGTATCCCCACTTGGTTGGGTGGATGAGTCAATATTGGTATATCCCCACTTGGTTGGGTGATAGGAAGGTCATTTATGATGTATAGAGTCATGTTCTTCTTGTAGAACATATTTTTGCAGACCTTGCTTACAGTCAGGGGGAGCATACTTCAGCAGAGCAGAGATTTCAACATGTACTTAGGAGGAGCATAACCCTTTGCCCTTGATGACAAAGGGGGAGAGTGACTTGGGGTTGCCATCAAGTCCAAAGGGGGAGATTGTTGGGAGTATGACACATGCTTGGCACTATGGCACAGGTATTGTCCTTGATGGCAACTCACTCGACAATTCACTCAGATGAAAGTTCAGGCTCACAGGCTCTTAGAATAAAAGAAAAGGAGGTATACGCAGGTTCCCGTTGACCAAGCCGTGTATACACATGGATTCACAGACCAAAAGGCGCATATATGTATACACACACTTTCATGCTCAAAAAAGCACGTACAGTTTGGAAAACTTGGTTTTTGGTCCTTGGTATTTGGACCTATGGTTTTGGACCATGGTACCTTGTCCAAAGTGTTGAACCCAGGTAAAGGTTCTAAGTGGTTTTGGACCATGGTATTGAGTAAGGCCTAAGACTATAAAAGGGGAAAGAGATCACTAGGCAAAGGCACTCAAGCATTGAATATCTTATGAAGAACAAGATCTAGAATATTGGTCATTAGGTTATGGTGCATAGCTGGATCTGAATTACGGAGGAACTTGAGCGCTAGAAGAAGGATAATTTCTATTGATGGGTCAAGATCTCAAGGCTTGAAGAGAAGTATCTTTGTGTGATTTTGATCTGTTATATTTGGCACATGACTTGATCTATAAATATGATGATCTGGGTATAACTGATGTATGAATAGTTGAAAAGGATAAATTATCTTTTACAAATCTGTATGCAGGTTCAACATAGCAAATGATCATATACATGCTGGTTCAGTAATTAAAAATGGCGTATACGCAGGTGTTGAGCCCTAAACTTGCATCTCTCCTACACACTTTCCTAGACTTTTTCCATTCACCTGGACCTCTTAAGCTATCAACATCATTTCATATTAATCATAAAAGAGCATTTAAAGTGGTTTTTTAACTATGTCTTTGTGTTTGTTGTTTGAATTAGATTTTGCTTATGAGCTGCGGAATGCAACCAATTTCTGTAGCTGGTTCAACTTTCTGCAACCATTTTTGTTAAACTCCAGGTTGCAGGTGTCATCCAGCAAAACCAGACATGTGGGCAAGCTAGAAATGATTTGGACATGGATTAGGTCCTATTGGTCTAGCCGGATTCGTCAAAGAAAGTTGTGGTCAACGGTGGTCAAAGAATGGTCTAACGAAGGACTCTAATGGCAGTTGGACTTTGTTTTCAACCACGTGAAGTATTCGTGGCCATTTCTAGATCTCTGGAGGCACGCTGACACCTGTAGGCTGAAGTTATTGATGATTACCTCCGAAAGCCATAGCTTAGACTACCTGGCGAGGGGTCAGACTATGAATTGATGTGATTTGATTTTAGTTTTACTTTTCTGCAATTAGATATCAAATTGCTCAAGTTATTGATGAATACCTCTGAAAGCCATAGCTTAGACTACCTGGCGAGGGGTCAGACTATGAATTGATGTGATTTGATTTTAGTTTTAATTTTCTGCAATTAGATATTAGATTGCTCAAGTTATTGATGACTACCTTCGAAAGCCATAAATTACACTACCTGGTGAGGGGTCAGACTATGAATTGATGTGATTTGATTTTAGTTTTACTTTTCTGCAATTAGATATCAAATTGCTCAAGTTATTGATGATTACCTTCGAAAGCCATAGCTTAGACTACCTGGCGAGGGGTCAGACTATGAATTGATGTGATTTGATTTTAGTTTTACTAGATTGCAATTTTTGATTTGTTTGTGTGCAGTAGCTTAATTCATTTTTCTATTTAGACAACAACAGGGATAATGGTTTCATGATCAATAGTTCATTTCTTTTTTGACTTAAGTAGCATCACTAGTTCCTTTCTTGTTTGATTTAAGTAGCAACACATCTTCATTTTTGTTCTGGTATTAATTTCATCATTAGTATGTTCTAAGACCCTCTGGAGCATTGAGATCTGGAAATCACTATAAAGGATAGAATTGCCTTAAAATCTATATCCATACTTGCCTTCTAGAGACTTAGGAATAAGGTTTCCATTCACATTAGGAGACAAACAAAGATAAAAACCCCCAAAACAAAATAAAAATAAAAAACGACAAAAGTAAGAAATAGGTTATCTTACACATATAGCGCGCCACACTTCATCAGCTTACGAATCCCTAATTGATAATTAATGTAGCAATTTAGGACACACTAAATTGACCAAACACTTTGGCGCCATTGCCAAGGAAGTGTAACTAGGTAGCCAATTTCTTAAAAAAAAAAACGAAAGAAGGGAAAATTGATAACTTTTCGAAGTATGCTCTCCTCTTGCACCTAGTGTGATCTGGAGGATTAGAAAAGGAAGTTATTGGTTCAATAATTTCTTGAGTATGATCTCTTCTTGCACCTAGTGTGATCTGGAAGATCAGAAAGAGAATTATTAGCCTGACTTGAAGAGAAAAATAAAAATAAAAATGACATGCATAGAGCAAGAGATTCTAGGGGAAGGTTTATAGCTAGGGCCAAGAGTTTGATTTTCACAACTCCAGCTTCTTCAAGGCATAGACAAGATTCACCACCATCTACTCCTAGCCTTAAGATTCCTGGAATTCAAGGAGCAGCAACTGAATTAGAGGATTCTCCTACACTATCTACCATATCTCATCTAGGAGAAGACCCTTTCTTCACTTCTACAGGAGAGCATATTGTAATCAAAGAAGTAGAATCATCTGAAGAAGAGAAGGAAGAAACTCTCTCTCGTCCACCCTTGATAGAAGAACGAGAAGACTCTGAGGAAACTATCATGATGGAGGAAGTGGTAAATGGATTTGGAGGTAGAGGAGGAGGAAATAATGGAGGCAACAATGGTGGAGGTGGAGGTAATAATGGAAGAAATAGGGAAGGAGATAACTTGTTTGGATTCCCTATATTGATGAGGAAACTGACACAACGATGAAAAACATCTCACCATTTGTCCTCCCCAACTTTTATGGGTTGCGAAGTGAGGATCCTGAAACATTTCTGTTTGAGTTTGAAGTCGTGTGCCGAACCTATGACTATATGGAAGACTCTCAAAAACTCAAATTGTTTCCTTCAACATTAAAGGGAGCCACTTTGAAATGGTTCATGGGATTAGTCACTCAGTCTATTAGGACTTGGAATGATATGAAACAAAAATTTTCGGATAGATACCTGGATTATTGTATGCCCACCAATCACAAGGATGAGGTATTTAAAATGATGCAAAAAGAAGATGAAAACTTGGAGGATTTACTTGAAAGATTTCAATACAATTTAAAGAGAAAAAAATGAGTAACTTAGATGAGGAAAATTTGAAAGCCCTTTTATTGAAAGCCATTAGAGATGAATGGATAGATATTTTAAACATGATGGGGAAGGGAGACATTTCTCAATTTCCACTTCGTGACATAGTAGAACTATGTGTCCATCTCTCGAGAGGAAAATCTAAAATGGGAAAAGGGCCTAGAGATCATTCTCTTATCAGAGCAAACAAATCTGCAACTGGATCGGTAAGTAGGGCAGAGATTGGAAATATGCTTGATGAATTCAAAACTGATATCCTAGGGAGTCTTAGTGAACAACTAGACACCTTTAAAATTCAAAACAAGTAGAAACCAGAAGCTGATGCTTTTGCCATCTTTTGTCCAAAATGTAGGAAGAAACATGCTCTAAGGGAATGCCCCTTGGATGTGAAAGTTGTAGAAACATGTATGATTTTCTCAGAGAATCATGAGACCAAGGATTGTCCTTCAATTCCTGGGCTCAAAGTTGTTTTTCAAGAAGATCCAAATACAGTAGAATCTCTTTGTTTTGTTTCAAGAAGACCTTGGCAGGGGCAAAAAAATCAAGGGTTTAACAACCCTATGAATTTTCACCCTCGCCAAATTGGAATTCTTGGCAACAACCTTGGCCCCAACCTCAAAATCCATATCAATCATTGGCACAAGGGATGCAAAATCCTTATGGGAGATTTTCTCAATTTTATCAATATCCTCCATCTTTTCAAAATCAACAAACTCCACAACTTCCAAATCAAAATCCACAACTTTCATTGCCATTTCCACAACAAGAACCTTCTCAACAAAATCCAAATCCTCAACTCATTCTTCCATTCCAAAAAAAGACAAATCAACTTCCAGCTCAGCCATTGCTAAATCCTAACAATAAAAATCCTCAGAATACTTACATGATAGAAGGACAACAATTTCCTACCTATATGATTGTTCCTCTAAATGATGTACAACTCAGGTCTAGTAGAGTTTTAGAAAAACCTTCTATAGATGTCCAAGAGCAAGACACCTCTAAGGAGGACTCTCTTAAAGTCAATAACGGTTCTGAGGAAGCATCTCTTCGAAACTCAAACACTCAAAAAGAGAAAGAAAAGTCAACCCCCACAACTCCTATAGTTGAGTAACCTGCATCTTCATCCACACCTCCTTTCCCTGAAAGATTACAAATTGATAAAGGGGTGGATAAACAAATCTTGTTGCCTAACTATGATTTTCTAGATGAATTAAAGAATGTCTGTATCAAGATCCCCTTGCTACAAGCCATTAGAGAGATTCTTATTCTAGCAAAAACAATAAAGGAGTTGAGTCTCAAAAGACTAGGAAGGAAACCAAGATATACAAGAAGAATCCACCTGGTAGGAAAGATTGCAGATATCATGATGGGAAAAATTATCATGCAAAAGTATGTAGATCTAGGTAATCCAATTGTCAAGATACATATAAATGGGATAGAAATTCCAAAAACTTTGATTGACTTAGGGGTTTCTATCAACATTATGAGTAGATAGACTATGTAACAACTTAAACTTCCTAATCTTCTTTTTACACCTACTTTACTGCAACTTGCAGATAGATCAATAATCAAACCAGATGGTGTATTAGAAGATATTTCTGTCTCCTTAGATTCTTTGGAATATCTAGTAGATTTCATGATTTTTACTCCCAAGAGTAATCTAGGAGGGCACCCACTTATCTTAGGAAGACCTTGGCTAGCCACAGTTGATGCTTTCACTAGTTGTAGATCTGGGGATATGTACATTTTTGATGGTATTTTGACAAAGAAATTCAATTTGTATCCTCCAGCAAAAGCAATCACAGAAGTAGGAGACAATGAATGGGTCGATGATGAGGACACTATACAACCTGTCTTTACCAATTTTGAAATCAGTGAAGATAGTAAAATTCTGAACACATTAGAAAATTTTGAGACATCTTCGGAATATGACCTCACACAATTTCAGTTAGATTCTAACATTGAATATTTATCATCAAGACAAATGTCTCTTTACTCTATCGAAGAGTTCGTTAGTTCTACCATTGAGATTTTTCCAGGAAAAACATTGAATATCAACAAAAATTTGGAAAAGTCACAACAGGAAGAACTAACCAAAATCTTGCAAAAACATTCTACTGCGTTTGCATGGGAGTATACTGATATGAAGGGTATTGATCCTAAGACTTGCATCCATCATATCTATATTTAGGAAAACAATATACCAATCAAACAACCTCAGAGAAGGATGAATCCAAATCTTAGGGAGATAGTGAAAGAAGAGCTCCAAAAACTACTCAATGTAAACTTCATTTATCCAATTTCAGATAGCCGATAGGTTTCTCCTTTGGTTATAGTACCTAAAAAGAATGGTAAATGGAGGGTATGCATTGATTACAGGGAATTGAATAAATCAATTTTGAAGGATCACTTTCCCTTACCCTTTATCGATCAAGTATTAGATACATTAGCAGACAAAAATTAATTTTCATTTCTAGATGGTTTTAGTGGTTATAATCAAATTCAGGTAGCACCTGAGGATCAAGATAAGACCATATTTACCTGTCCATGGGGAACTTTTGCCTATTGAGTGCTTCCTTTTGGATTATGTAATGCACCTACAACATTCCAAAGAGCGGTACTAGGAATTTTTTTCTGATCTAATCCATGATTGTGTAGAGATTTATATGGATGACTTTACAGTTTATGGTGACTCGTTTGAAGAAGCATTAGAAAATTTGGAAAAAGTCCTTGTAAGATGTAAAGAAACAAACCTTTCATTAAGCCATGAAAAATGCTTTATGATGTCAACTGAAGGTAATTGTTTTAGGACAATACACATTCCAGGGGATGGGATTAAAAGTTGATGGATCAAAAGTTACGTCATCTCCAAATTGCCTTTCCAAATTGTCAAAGAGATGCTAGAAGTTTCCTAAGGATTTACTGGATACTATAGAATATTATTAGAAAACTTCACTAAAATAGCATCTCCACTCTTCAAAATTGCTTCAAAGACGTGAATTCAAATGGGAGCCGATTGTCAATCAACATTGGAAAACTTTGAAAACAAGAATATCTGAAGCGCCTAATTTGGAGAGGACCAAATTGGGAAGCTCCTTTCCATATTTTCATAGGATGCTTCAGATAATAGCTCAGGAGTTGTTTGGGTCAAAAAATATTTAGTCCTTATGCCATTTACTATACCCAGTAATGACTCCACTGAGTTGAACTATACCTGTAACTGAAAAAAGAGTTCTTAGTTGTTTTGTTCATGCCAATCAATAAGTTCAGACATTATATAACGGATGAAAACTTTTTATTCATACTGATCATTCCACATTAGATATTAATGAAACCTGTTACTAATGAAAGAGTTACAAGGTGGCTCCTACTTTACAGGAATTCAATATACGTGTTGGATAGACAGGGAAACAAAATACAGTAGCTGATTTCTTGTCTAGGATTCAGAATACTAAAGAAGATTCTCCTGTAGAGGATAAGTTTCCTGATGAATATTTATTTACAGTAACTACTAAGACCCCCTGGTATGCAGATATTGCTAACTATTTGGTTACAGGGAAACTACCTCCACATCTGTTTCCTAGTGAAAGAAGAAAGATTATTCAGGAGAGTTCAAAATATTCATGGATTTCTAACGAATTGTTTAAAACAGGGCCAGATCTTGTGATCAGAAGATGTGTTAAGGAAGATGAAATGCCTGATATCCTCAAGACATGTCATGATGAACCATGTGACAGACACTTTTCTGACAAAAGGATAGCCTATAAAATCCTCTCTTTAGGATATCATTGGCCTTCCCTCTTCAAAGATGCAAAACGATATGTCAAAAGGCATGACAACTGCCAAAGAGTAGGGAAACCTACCTTTTCAAATGAAATGCCATTGCAGCCACAGGTACTCATTGAACCCTTTGAAAAATGGGCTTTAGATTTCATTGGACCTATTAATTTGCCATCTAAGAAAAAGAAGTATATATTGGTATGTATTGATTATGTCACTAAATGGGTAGAAGCCAAAGCACTATTTTCTGCTACTGAAAATTCAGTTATTAGCTTTCTTTATGAGGATATTTTTACTTGCTTTGGTGTTCCAAGATAAATTGTGGCAGATCAGGGAAGTCAATTCACATCCAACCTGGTGGAGAAGCTGATGGAAGAATACAAAATCAAGCATGGAAGATCTACTCCTTACCATCCGCAAGCAAATGGTCAAGTGGAGTCTACAAACAAAGTTCTTGAAAGCATCATCACCAAATCTGTTCATCTACACAGAAGAGATTGGGCAAAAAGGCTTCCTGAAGCCTTGCGGGCCTACAAAACTACATGGAGAAATACAACAGGAAATTCTCCCTATGAACTTTTTTATGGGAAAGAAGTCCTGCTCCCCATTGAGTTCCAAGTCAAAACCTTCAAGATGGCAGTTCAGTTGGGGATGGATCTATCAGAAGCCCAATAGCGTAGAATGGAGCAATTGAATGAGCTAGATGAGATTAGACAAGAGGAAATCCTAAGAACTGATCTAGTTCAATCTCAAAGAGCTAGGTGGCATGACAAATACATCAAAGAGAAAAAGTTTCAAGAAGGAGACTGGGCATTGCTATTTGAT
The DNA here is from genome assembly GCA_000404065.3 of Pinus taeda. NCBI lineage: Eukaryota > Viridiplantae > Streptophyta > Pinopsida > Pinales > Pinaceae > Pinus > Pinus taeda. The sequence goes on along the minus strand of APFE030767910.1, from coordinate 77,628 downwards.
TCGAAGTTTAAAGACTTCAAAGGTAAATTTCAGACTCATTGGCTTGGGCCATATGAGATTGACAAAGTCTTTAACAATGGAGCGGTAAGAATCAAAACCATTGATGAACATCAAACTCCTCTTATTGTGAATGGCCACAGATTAAAGATCTATCATAAGCCACTCTCAAAAGAGGAATTTTTCAAAATCTTTCAAGATAGTTCTGCAATAAGGCTGGTGAAGAAGAACCCCTCTTATCCACCAGCCTAGCCTTTGTTCTTTTCTGTTCTACAAAAAAAAATATATATATATGTATAAGCCTGAAAACCAATCACTGATTGGCAGTATTATACAGAAAATACAGGGCGAAAATCAGGAACTCCTGACGCCCTATATTTTCCAAAAAAAAATCTCTCTCTCTTTCTCATTTTCGTTCCACTCCACTTCATTTTCATTCCACTCCACTTAATTTCATTCCACTCCATTTCATTCATTTCATTTCATTCCACCAATAAAAGTTTTTATGACCATTTTCATTCATTCAGTTATCATTCATCCATCTCATTCAGTCATATGATCGTTGAGTCAGTTTCCACAACTGCAAACTGATTCCGCAGCTAGTTGTGTTTTCACAGTTAGCACCCTGTCATTCAACATTGGCAGTTAGATAATAGCCAAAAATAATAAAAATCAAATGCAAGTATGACCGAGGACATATTATGAAGACATAGGACACCTAAAGGCATCAACAAAGGGCAGCTGATCAAAGGATAATGGACAACAAGTGGAAAACATTCCAAGGTATGAGTAGAAATTTATTTCAAATGGCATTCAAAGCACATTTTTGCATAGTTATTAAATCACAAGCTCCACTATATGCAATGATTGGCGTGATAGCCTCCATAACCATTCCACGACCTATGATTCTTCCATGAACCATGCATTTATTTTTCCAATGGCCTCATGATTAACCCTCGGATTTAACTCGTGTTTGGCTGCATTTCTACACTCCACCTATAATTATGGGACGTGGCCGATTTGATTACGGCTCTTCTCCACTGCATAAATTCCGCAACCATTTCATGAATGTGTTTATGTCTACTCCGCAGCGTCCAGTTTAAAAATTCTGTCGGGTTCACTTCACTCCCCTACTATTTTATTGAAGCCAAGATTACATTTCTACCATGTTCACCTAAGCCTCTGCTCCATTCCATGAATTCACTTCCGCTGCCTGTCCTCTGTTTTCCGCTTACAGTCACTAGTTTTCTCCATAAACCCTATTCACTCCCACTAATCCAGCCGACTCACCTCCGCTAAACCCTTCTCACGCAGACGAATTTTAAGAATAGAAGGAAAGAATGGGTTTATTGTTGAGGGCAGAACTGGAAGGGCCCAAGTTTATGGAGGGGTACCCGCAAGTAAAGAACATATTGAAAAAGGCACGGTGGCTACCGTTTATTCAAACATTCAGAGGCTACAATAAGAAGATTACAAAAGCTTTTGCAAGGTCTTTTAATGGTCTAGAGGTGGAAATTAGGGACCTCAAGTTTACAGTTACCGAGGCATCCATAGCATCCGCTATAAAACTCCCTCAGGAGGGAGAACGCTGGTTCAAGAACAAGAGCTTTGACGAGAAGGCTTGGAGGGTTATCCTATGCAATCTAGGTATGGATGTAACTATATTCAAATGAGGAATTCCTGTCCATGCTTTAGAAGAGAAGTGGGCCAGTTTATTGTTGATTATTCAAAAGTTCATTATGTGTGAAGGTCATTTTGGAGCAATGTATATGTATCATATTCGACTGTTGATGAACTTTTTAGAGAATCAAACCCTAAATCTACCTTAATTTTTATTACTAAGCTTGAAAAAGATGTGCACAATCGTCCAAAAGAATATAGAGGACATAGAACCCCACTTGTATCATCATGGGCTTGTGAAAATTTTAATTGAAGACCAATTGAAGAAAAAGAGGGATACCTGGGAACGATTTTTGGTGAGAAACTAATTTCAAGATCCACCTGAAATTCCTGAGAGTAGTACAACAAGAAAGAGTAGGAAAAAGGAAACTGATGTGAGAATTCAAGACACTCCTAAAGAAATTAATCAAGAAGATAAGCTGCCTGAGAAAAGGGAGGAAAGAACCAAGGATAAAAAGCAAGAAAATTGAAAGGGAAAAGAAACATAGAGGATGTCTACGAATCACCAGAACCTTCCTTAGAAGAGGACCACCAAATACTATCTAAAAGGCTAACTCACCTTCACGGATAATCAACTGCAGCCAGGAAGAAAGAAAAAGAAAAACAGAGTATGGAGGAAGAGGGCGCTAGCCCACAACATTTAAGGAGAAGCATCAGGCTTAGAGGAAAGTGGAGGAAAGCATAAACAAAAGGGCCCCATTTTATTGACTTAGGAGGGGGAACACCAGAACAACCTCCAGGTGGCCATAGCCCACCTCATTCTCAGCCAAATATTGAAACTAGTCCTCCAGATGTTGACATAAGTCCTTCTCGGCCAGACTTTGAAATCAGTCCTCCTCAACAGGACCTTGGGGTCAGCCCAAGGAAAAATTCACCTGAGATAGACCCAAATCAGCAAGAGATGTATGATTATATAGAATCCCTGGAAAAGAGAGCCACAGGTCCAAGCACTTCATCCATCCAGCCTCATCCAGCACAGGACACACAAATCCAATCATTAAAACAGGAAATTTTTGAACTAGAGGTCCTAAATAGACACATTAAACATGAAAATGAAGCATTAAAGGAACAAAGGAGACTGGATAAGATCATTCATGACAACACCATGCTACATCTTGGGCTATGGCAGAAAAAGAATAGGAAATTAAAGAAAAGGTACAGGAGGATAAGTAGAGCACTGATCAATCTCAAATTCAGATGCTTGATGAGGAAGCCTAGGATGTTAGCAGCACCAAGAAAGAGAAGAAGAGGGCTGGATGTACTGGCAGAAGTCTCAGAGCACATGATTTGAAGGGGGGATAGTCAAAACTTTGGTTGCATGGGGACATACAACACCTTCACAGTGGGGGTATGTTGCGCCCTGGACTTGCATCTTTCTGACACATTTTTCTAGATTCTTTCCTTTCACCTGGACCTCCTAAGCTATTAATATCATTGCATATTAGTCATAAAAGAGCATTTAAAGTGGTTTTTTTAACTATGACCTTGTGTTTGCTATTTGAATTAGATTTTTGCTTATGAGCTGCGGAATGCAGCCACTTTCCATAGCTGGTTCAACTTTCCATAGTTGTTTTTGTTAAACTATAGGTTGCAGGTGTCACGAGGCAAAGCAAGCGACATGGGCAAGTTGGAAATGACCTGGACATGGGTCAGGTCCCATTGGTCCAGCTGGATTCATCAAAGAAGGCCATGGTCACGGTGGTCAAGCAGTGGTCAAATAGGAGAGTCCTACAGCAACAGGACTTCGTTTTGAAACACGTGAAGACTTTTGTGGCTGTTTCTAGATCTCTGGAGGCACGCTGACACCTGTAGGTTGACCACAATGTGGATCCAATAGCCGCTTTCAATAGATTGCCTAATCTTGGTGACCATGATGCTAAATCCGTGGACATTGTTTTTCATGTGTCCTCTGTTCACGTAGTTTTACAGGAAAACAATTATGTAACCTGTTAGTGTCAGTCTTTACAGCCTTCCTCCAGTGATCAAACATGCTCTTACAAAGTGATTTTGAAGTGTCAAGGTCAAATTTTGTCATTTCAGTG
>APFE030767910.1:5627-37273 GCA_000404065.3 Pinus taeda | reverse complement strand
AGTTCTCCACTGAAAACTGCTCATAAATGGTCAAAACTGGACCATACTGAAAACCCAGTGCAGAGGGTGCGATGCATATCACCTTCCCAGTGTATATGGTGCGATGCATACTAAATGGCTCCTCTGTAGGGTGCGATGGTTGGGAATGGACAAATGGCAGGGACAAAATGCGAGGTGGAAGATCATGGAATCTTCCAGAAGCTTCCCATCTGACACTTGCCTCTCTGTTTTCGACCAGGGTTGAGTAAGAAATCATCATTCTCCAAGAGGAAGCAGGAACTATCAAAGAGAGGACATTAATCAAGAACCCAGAAGATGACTCACCTCCCTATAATCATCTATATATGGATCCCTCATCATAAAGATCCAGAGGCTGGAATTTTGTATCTTATAGAGAAGTGCTATTGGTTTTCTGGTGTATATTCATAGTGTTGGGTGATCTAAGCTTTAATTGAGGTGAAGAAGGGCTTTCTAGCTGGAGGATGATGCTGGGTCAGAACATATGGTTGTAATCCCCTTGCTACTTTTTATCTTAATAAAGCTATTCATGTTTTCCTCCATATTCTTGTATTTTTACTTATATATGCATTAGTATGGTTAACACACATTTGGTCCTGTGTTATTTATGAATATAGATCTTTGTTCTTCGATAGCAGTATGTTGCTGTGATTCCACAGGTTCCCTTTGGAGCTGGGCAGACGAAGAAGAAGCGACAAATCTCTATCAGGAAGGAGAGGAAATCATGCGCAAGACTAAGGTTGGTCTCCTTGTTCCACTCCTATCTATTTTCATAAAGGAAAGCGAAAGTAGACTTTACCTGTTTGTTTCTAAGATAGCTACCAGTCTTAGTGGGAATAGTAGCATCCGAGTGGACACTATTCTCGGTAACACTAGGTGCCTAGGTTGGGAAAACAAGGCCAAAATGGGGGAAGCTCGAGCACTTGGACACATGGCGAACCAGAGAACCGCGGGAGAAAAGGAAAAAGGTGCTAAAAGGACAAAGGTGGGACCTGCACTCTGGAAACCAATGATATTGATCGGAGCGCCCTCAAACGGTAAATGGTTTTGGATAAAGTGGAGTGATCCCACTCAATGATTGACGCATGGCGGCGGAGGAGAGAGAAAAACACCATTGATCGTTCGTTATCGGTTGAGCAGGTCAATCGCGCGAGACCTGCGAATGACGTTGGATCTGGGGGACCCAGATCAGACGGCTGAGATTGTGCCCGATGGAGGAAGCAGAATCGACGAAGCATTAAGCAACATTTGTAAATATTTGAGGTTCGTTTGACTACCACGGTGGAGGAAGAATGCATCCATGATGTAACTGAAGAAATGAACCGACGAGCAGGCTGCCACTGTTCAGATGGGGACATGTGGCCACTCCCTGAGCATTCATGATGACACTGAACATGGAACTCCAAGCACAGCTACAGAAGGTGAATTGACAGAGGTAGAAGAGGAACCGAACGGGCATGGGGAAGAATGGCTAAAAGCCACGAATAAAGACAATCGAATAAAAGGGGAAGTAGACACAGAGAGAGTCGAGAGACAACAAAGGTGGAACAGTTGAACATTGAAAGACAAAAACCAGAAAAGAGGCAGTGAAGCAAAAGAAGAGATAGACAGAGGGCCGAGCTAACCAACGGCAGCATCGAGCACCAGAGAGCTTGAGAGATTCAATCCATCCCATAGAGGAATCTATCCAGATCAAGCATCAGATTTTCCTCCTTCCACTGTAGACCAGAAGGTCACAGAGCTGGTAGGAAGAAGAAGAGTCTGTGTACTCCAGTGGCTTGGGAAATCGAAGAAACCACCCTGCTAAGCAAACCTATTTCAGGAGAACTCACATTGAGTCCTTGCATTGTAATTCTTTGCACAAAGATCCAATAAAACAAGGCCACCACTGAAAGCTGGACCGGAGACGTAACCCTAGAGAATAGGGTGAACTCCTTATTAAAATTGCTTATGTCTTTGTGGTTGCTTACTGTATTTCTCTGTTGTCTTTCCATTTAAAATGTCTGTGTATTGGAAATCTGATCGTTCTATTGCTTAAATAACACAAAACACACACCAGCACATGAGTCTATAATACCTTTTGTTTAATAAACCTTAAACTGGTGTCACTCATAGGGCGCTTATCAGATCAAGTGGTATCAGAGCAATAGGCTGTAAGGTTGGAAAAGCTTGTGTTGGTTTAGCTATGAATGCTGACTAGGTCAAAGCTCAAGTTAGGAGAAGAATAGTTGGTGGAAACTAATCCTGAAATTGGGAGAGTCTATTCTCGAAACACAATGTCAGAGGAAGGTTCTATGGGGCCAGACCCTTAATTCATAGAAAGTTTCCTAGCTATAAAGTCTATGGTAGAAGAGATGTATAGGGACTTTAGAAAGCAAAAGGATGAAGATTCATCAGGTTCTAAACAATATAAAGAAAAAGATTAGTCTCATTCCCATCACCACTCAAAAGGAAAGGGGAAAGAGGAAAGCTTTCTCACACCTCCTAATAGCCCTATGCATAATAAGAAGGCATCTTTGATTAAGTTAGATGTTAAATATGATTGGCCTATATATGATGAAGAGCTAAATGCCGAAGAGTTGGATAATTGGATTAGACAAATTGATGTATATTGCAGGGTACAAAACATAGACTCAGAGAAGAGTAAGATTCAACTGGCAAGCCTAGGCCTAGGAGGCACTGCCTTGGTTTGGTGGGAAGGCAGAATCCAAGATGATGTGAAGAAGCATGGTAAGACCATCTCTGTCTAGAGTGAATTTGTTGCTGCAATCAAAAATTAGTTATATCCATTGGCCTACATGCAACAAGCCATGATGAGTTGGCAAACTCTTTGGAAGTTGAAAGGGAAAAGCGTGCAAGGGTATACTCAAGAGTTCAGAAAGAGAGCATTGATGTTGGGTATCTCATTAGACTCACCAGAAACTCTTTTGAAGTACATTGGTGGTCTACACAACTACATGAGGCATACCATCCTCATGTTTAATCCCACTAGCATAGATGAGGTATTTGTACAAGCTACTCATCTAGAAGCTAGAGGAAAGAATGGAAATCCAAAAGTTGGGGGACCATCCCAACCCACTATAAGCAAGAGCAAGGAGAAAAGAAAGTAGAAGTGGAAAGCAAGGAAGGGTAACACTGCACAGAAAAGCAAAGCTTCATGAACTCACTCTAAAAAGGATGGGCATGATGATGAGCACTGTTGGATTCTGCATCCAAAGCTAAGACCTAAGAAGTCCAAGGGAAAGAAGAAGAAGACTGTTGCAACTATTCAGAAAGATTTGGGGTCAGACTTGAGAGATGAAACAATCATTGCAGCCACTGGTATAAAAGGTAAGAATTCTGAAGCATCTACTAGTAATTCTGCTCAATCTATTATTGATGAAGAACATGAGAGGAAAAGGCATGAGCTTTTCCATATTCGAGTTGTTTCCAAAAATCAAAAGATTGATACTTTGTTTTGATAGTGGCTCACAAGTAAATCTAATTTCTTGAAGCAATTGTAAAGAAATTTGGGATTAGGCAACTACACCTCATAAGAACCATACCCATTAGGGGATGGTTGAATGATAAAGCACAACTACAAGTGACTAGACAGTGCAACTCAAGTTTTCTTTTGGGTCAACATTGTAGATGAGGTTGAGTTAGATGTAATTCCTTTGGATATATGTGGAATTTTTTAAATAGGAAGTCCTTACTTGTATGATAGAAAGGCTATTTTCTATAGATCTGAGAACAAGTATCTACTTGTTTAAGGTGGATCAAATACTTTGTAAAGAGCTCACAAGCTCAAGAATAATTATACTCTCATAAACTCAGGACAGATGAAAAGAATGATAAATTAATGCAAACAATTCTTACTAATGGTTGTAAAGGAAAAGAAACCTGATAAAACCAATGTGTTTGAGGGTTGTAATGCTGATCAACAAGCTAATATAGAAAGGATTGTTTCAGAATATGATGTCTTGTTCCAAAAACCTAAAGGTCTACCACCCAAAAGGGGAATAATACATGATATTATTTTGCAGTAAGATGTTCCATTGCCTAATATTGGGATGTACAGATTGTCTACTTTAGAGAATGCTGAAATCAAGAAGCAGGTGCAGGAGTTGCTCGAGAAAGGGTTCATTAGGCCTAGCACATCACCATGTGCGTCACCAATCGTTTTGGTGAGAAAGAAAGATGGCTCATGGAGAATGTGCATTGACTACCGAGCACTGAATAAGATAACCGTCAAAAATCGTTATCCCCTCCCTCGCATAAATGATCTTTTAGATCAATTGAGGGAAGTTGTTTATTTCACCAAGCTGGATTTGCATAGTGGATACCATCAGATTAGAGATGTAGAGCAAGATGCATGGAAGACTACTTTCAAAACAAAGTAGGGATTGTATGAATGGATGGTTATGCCTTTTGGTGTAACTAATTCTCTTGCTACTTTCATGAGATTAATAAATGATATACTCAGACATTTTCTTGATGATTTTGTTATTGTGTATCTGGATGACATTCTGATTTTTAGTAAAACATGGGAAGAACATTTAAGGCATGTTAAGCAAACATTATATGTTTTGAAAAGAGAAAAACTTTATGTTAAACTCTCAAAATGTGAATTTGGCAAAACCTCTCTAAATTATTTGGGTCACATAGTAGGGGGGTGAATTGAAAATAGATCCCTCTAAAGTGGCAGTCATTGTAAACTGGCCTAAACCCAAGTCCGCTACAGAAGTGAGAAGCTTCGTAGGAGCAGCACAATATTGGAGGAATTTCATTTCAAATGTTTCCTCAATTGCAGCTCCCTTACATGCCTTGACAAGATTGAACAAGGTCTTTAAGTGGGAAGGCAAACAGTAGAAAGTCTTCGACACGTTGAAAGAAAAGATTAGTACAGCACCAGTACTAGCACTGTTAGATCTACACAGAACATTTGAGATCTAAACTAATGCTAGTGACTCTGCCATGGGAGCAGTGTTGACACATCATGGTAAACCCATATGCTATCATTCTGAGACTTTTAATCCTACAGTAGTTAACTATCCTACATATGATAAATAATTGTATGCATTAGTTCAGAGTGTGAAAAAGTGGAAACATTATTTAATGGGCAAAGAGATACTAATACATACTGATTATTAGCCACTTCAATACCTACACTCCCAAAATAAGTTGCAACAATCAAGACATTACAGATGGATGGGTTTTCTACAACAATTTCATTTAGTCATCAGATATAAAAAGGACATACATAACAAGGTTGCAGACATGTTATCTAGACCCATTATAAATGCATATACCATACTTAAGCTTAATTTCGTGCTGCATGAAAGCTACATAGAACAGTATGCTCAGGACATGGAATTTAAAGATGTGTATGAAACTTTAAGTCAAGGCAAAAGAATAGAAGAATTGGACTATCACATGAAAGACCGACTCTTATATCATTGTGGGAAATTCTGCATTCCACAAACTGAGAGAGTAAAGATAATTAGGGAAGCACACACTTCTCTGATATCAAGTCATTTTCGGGTAAGTAAAACAGTTTCATAGCTGCAAAGGTTTTGCTATTGGCTAAGAATGAGTGAGACAGTTTCTAGATATGTAAAAGGATGTGCTATGTGTGCTAAAAGCAAGCCCAACAACAGAAAAAACTAGGCTTGTACACTCCATTACCAGTTCCTTCTCACCCTTGGGAAAGCATTTCCATGGATTCCGTTGGAGGAATGCCTAAATCTAGGAAAGGTCATGATTATCTATATGTTGTTGTAGATAGGTTCAGCAAAATGTGTATTTTGATACCTTGTAGTAAATAAATTACAGCTGAACAAACTTCAAAATTGCTCTTTGAACATGTATGGGATTCATTTTGGATTACCCACTTCTATTGTATCTAATCGAGACACCCAATTTGTGGGGAAGTTTTGGTCAAGTTTGTGGGAACTAATGGAAACCAAGTTAAAGAAAAGCACATCTTTTCATCCACAAATAGATGGCCAGATAGAAGTAGTTAACAGGATAGTGATCCAATTACTGAGAGGATATTGTAGCAAACACCCTAAGCTTTGTGATGAACACTTGTGTTATGTGCAACATGCTTACAATAGAGCCAAGCACTCTTCTACACAGAGATCTCCTTTTGAGACTTGTTTTAGTTTCATTCCAAGGTCTCCTTTGGATTTTATCTTTGGTAAAGATACCATGGTTGATAGACACAGTGATGTGGACAAGGCAACTAGGTTCATTGAACAGATCCAGGAGATCCACCAAGCAGTATAGGAACAACTAGAAAAGAGCCACACCAAGTACAAGGCTATGCATGATAAGCATTGGATGGAGCATAGTTTTCAAGTTGGAGACCAAGTCTGGTTGTATATCAGCAAGGACAGGATGCAAGGTGAAGGTAAAAAGCTAAAACCTATAAGGTATGGACCCTTTAGGATACTTGAGAAGATTGGTGAAAATGCTTTTCACCTTGATCTACCAACTTGCATGCACATCTACTCAGTCGTAAACACAGATTGCTTGAGGTTGTTTGAACCTTCAATGGTTGAGGACCGTGAAGAGCAGAGTCAATTACCTTTTGTTGATGACCTGCTACATGAATATCTTAATGAATTACGAGAAGACATAGTGCTAGACAGGAAGGTAAGGACGATGCGCAGTGGACAAGTGGAATACCTCAGGATTGGGCTCAAAGATTCGAAGCCAAGCAATGTGAAGTGGATTGAGATTAGACAAGTGAGAAAGCAATAACCTCAATTAGTCGATGCTTGAAAACCAACTTTTGGTGGTCCAAAAACTCTTTCAATAGGAAGGTTGTGATCTGAATTGGATCCATCAAAGAAAGGCAAAGAACCATGATTGTATCAGGTCAGGACGAATCTCTAAAAATTCCAAAAACAGCGACCAAAAACACCCTGAACCAGTGGAAATGGAAGCCAGCGTGGAACGACGAGGACCTCGGTCAAATCATGCTAACCGAGGCCCATGGGGACTGCGCAGGAGGTCAAAGTAGCCTCTGGGAGCCCCGGATCAGGAAAAGGAGGTGATTTTTGATGCGCATCGCTGGGTGAATAGGGTCGAAATGGGTGAAGCCCGAGCACTTGGACACATGGAAAACCAGAGAACCGCAGGTGAAAAGGCAAAAGGTGCTAAAAGGGCAAAGGCAAGACTCGCACTCTGGAAACTGGTGGTATTGATTGGAGCACCCTCAAATGTTAAATGGTTTTGGAGAAAGCAGAGTGATCTGACTCAACGATTGACACGTGGCGTCGGAGGAGAGAGAAAACTGTCGTTGATCGCGCGTTATCAGTCAAGCAGGTCAATCGCGCGGGACATGTGAATGACGTTGGATCTGGGGGACCCAGATCGGACAGTTGAGATTGTGCCCGATGGAGGAAGCGGAATTGACAAAGAATTAAGCCGTGTTTGGAAAGATTTGAGGTCCGTTTGACCGCCACGGTGGAGGAAGAATGCATCCATGATGTAACTGAAGAAATGAACCGACGAGCAGGCTGGCGCTGTTCAGATGGGGACACATGGCCACTCCTTGAGTGTTCATGATGATGCCGAATACGGAACTCCAAGCACAGCTGTAGAAGGTGAATCGACACGGGTGGAAGAGGAACCAAACGGGCATGGGGACGAATGGCTAAAAGCCATGAACAGAGACAGTCGAATATAAGGGGAAGTAGACGCAGAGAGAGAGTCAAGAGATGACAAAGGTGGAATAGTTGAACACTGAGAGACAGAAACCAGAGAAGAGGTAGTGCAGCGAAAGCAGAGATAGACAGAGGGTCGAGCTGACCAGTGGCAGCATCGAGCACCAGAGAGCTTGAGAGATTCAAGCCATCCCATAGAGGAATATGTCCAGATCGAGCATCACATTTGGCTCCTTCCACTGTAGACTAGAAGGTCACAGAGCTGGTAGGAAGAAGAAGAGTCTGTGTACTCCAGTGGCTTGGGAAATCCAAGAAACCACCCTCCCAAGAAAACCTATTTCAAGAGAACTCACATTGAGTCCCTGCATTGTAATTCTCTGCACAAAGACCCAATAAAACAAGGCCACCACTGAAAGCTAGACCGAAGACGTAACCTTAGAGAATAGGGTGAACTCCTTATTAAAATTACTTGTGTATTTGTGGTTGCTTACCATATTTCTCTATTTTCTTTCCATTTAAAATGTCTGTGTATTGGCAATCTGATCGATCCGTTTCTTAAATAACACAGAACACACACTAGCACATGAGTCTGTAATACCTTTTGTTTAATAAACCTTAAACTGGTGTCACTCATAGGGTGATTATAAGATCATATAGATTCATCTAGTTACCTTATACAAGTGAGTTGCCATCAAGGAAAACACATGCATCATACTTCCAATAGTTGTAGAAATACTCAGTCGTCTACATCAAAACTTATATCGCTGTGATGTTGATATGCCTGTTGTTTCATTCTATTATGCACCAAAGTGAGGTTATCCTTTAAGAGTTGGATAACTTTTTGTTGATGATCGATGTGATCTTCCACTATTCAAACCTTAGATTTTTCTCTTAAATATGATGTGATGGACGGTGGATGATATCCATAAAGTGCGATAAATGGGGTCTTATTGGCTATAGTACGGAAGGAAGTGTTATACCACTATTCAGCTAGAGGCAACCATTTGACCTATTTTGTTTGTTTATCATATATAAAGCAACAAAGATATCCTTCCAAACATTTGTTCACTCTCTCAGTTTGCCCATTAGATTGAGGATGATAAGATGAGCTATGAGCTAACTAAGTACCTAGACAAGAAAATAATTATGTCCAAAAATTTCCAGTGAAAATAGGATCTTTGTCGCTTACAATAATCTTTGGATTTCCATGTAGCTTTTGAATTGTCTCCATAAATGCAGTGGCAACTGTACTATCTTTAAATATATGAGATAATGCACAAAAGTGTGCATACTTGGTAAGTCTATCAACTACCACCATGATGACACTCTTTCCTTTGAACTTGGGTAAACCTGTGATAAAATCCATTGAAACATCCTCCCAATGTTGACTTGGAATGGATAAAGGTTGTAATAGACCCGGGGTCTTAATTGTCTCAAATTTATTTTGTTGGCAAACCAAACATTCCACCACAAACTTTTGAATATCAGATTTAAAGCCATCCCAAAAAAATTCCTTCTTAACCCTGTGGTAAGTTTTTAAAAATATTGAATGCCCTCCTAAGGGAGAGATGTACGATTCCAAAAGAATCTTTTGTTTGAGTTGGGAATTCTTACAGAGGTATAAGTGATATTTGTATCATAACAAATCATTTTCCATCTAAATATATCAGATGTACTGGGATCTTGCTGCAACTTTTGAATGAGTGCCCACACTTGTTCGTCATTCTTTCATTCATCCCTTGCTTCGTTTATCCAATCTAGTTGGATAATAGAAATGGCACAAAGCAATGCTTCCACATCCTTGTCCTTTCTTAAGAGTGCATTTGCAATAACATTTTTCTTCCATTTTTTGTAAATGATTTCAAATTCATAACTCAACATATTTGTGACCCAATTTTGCTACTATTCTCGAGATAATCTTTGTTCTAAAAAGCATTTAAGACTATCATGGTATGTTTTTACCTTGAAGTGTCTTCCCATTAGGTAAGGTCGTAATTTCTTAAGTGCATGTAGTATTGCCAAAATTTCCTTCTTATAAGTAGCTTTGTGTAAATAATTTCCTTTGATTGGATGACTTTTGAAAGTAATGGGTCTTTCTTTTTTCATTAAAACAACACCAATTCCATTTCTTGAGGCACCACATTCCACAATAAAGGTCTTTGTGAAGTCTGGCATAGCTAAGACAGGTGCTTGGCACATTGCCTCTTTAAGATGTTCAAAGGCCTTCATTGCTTCTAGAGTCAAAGGAAATGCATCCTTATTCAATAATGTTGTTAGAGGTGCTTATATTCTCCCACAAACCTTAAAAACCTGCAATAATACCTTGTCAACATGAGAAATCCTCGTAGATGCTTAATGGGTATGGGGATTTTCCATTCCTTAATGGCTTTAATTTTCTAGGGTATACCATAACACCTTCATGAGATACAATATGACCCAACTATTCCACCTCTTTTACTCCAAAGAAGCATTTAGAGGTTTTTGCATAGAATTGTTTCTCCTCCAATAGTTTGAGAACTCTGTCAAGATGTTGAAAATGATCCTTCCAAGACTTGTTGTAAATTAGTATATCATCAAAAGTTACTAACACAAATATTCTAAGGAAGTGTTTAAAAATGGAATTCTTCAAACCTTGAAATGTAGAAGGTGCATTGCTAAGGCCAAAAGGCATGGGCCAAAAATTCATAATGACCCTCATGTGCTCTAAACACTGTTTTTGGCATGTCTTTAGTCTTCATTCTGATTTGATGAGGTAACAACCCTGGTGAAAATTCCATGTAAAAAAATATAAATACCACGGATGATGGGACACATATTCCAAGTTGAATGGTGGGAAGGACATCCTAGTGGGTTTTCATTTGGTTTTTTATGGTTATGGAAATTGGAAAAGGCAATGGCTAAGGCATTAAAGAGGCAAAACGTTATTTTGGCACAAATATTTATGAAAATAGTGGAAAATAGGAGAAAATGGAGGTGAAAGGTCATAGGTTGCATGTGAGGATGAAAATGAAGGAAAATAATGGAAAATGAAGAAAATAGAGGCCTCATTCATAAAAAGGCTTCGAAGGATCAATTGGTAAGCTTCTTCCTTTTAGTGAGAATCTTTTGTCAGTTCAGTTTTGGGAGCTCTCTCATTATTTTATCTCTCTCTCATACTCTTGGATACTTAGAGTTTTCTTGGAGTACTCTTGAAGGGTGTGCCATACTTGAATCTTGGGCAAATAAGGCAAAGGAAGAGCAGTTAAGTGCAAGAAGGCATCGACATCAGCAGCTACATCAGATTACTTGAAGGTACTGAGTTGCATGTATGATTTCTTCACTAGTTTTGGCATGCATGACACATGCATGTGGTTTCTTGGTTATGATCTGTCATTGGCATGGACGATTGCTGGGATTAACAGTGGATTTCCTAGCCTTTCCATTTCCTGGATAGCCATGGTGATTGTGGGTTTACTTTCTCTTTGTTTTGGTTGGTTCTCATGTTTCCTTATCTTGGGTTGAGTTATTAGCCTTGGAATCTTTGGTTGAAAAAACTCCCTGGAATCCTTGTAACAACTTGGGTTGAGTTACTAGCCCTAGAAGCCCTGGTTGAACAAATGCTCTGGAAGCCCTGTAACAGCTTGGGTTGAGCTACTAGTTTTGGAAGCCTTGGTTGGACAAACACTCTGGAAGCCATGGAAGGCTTGGATGGAGATCAATTTGATGATGGTTTTTGGTGATGTCTGACCATGAGGTGGAATCATTGTTTGATGGGTTGAGGTGGGTGGCCTCTGGAAGTCGCGAATGAGTTTTGATTGATGTGTTCTCTGAGATCCCACATTCATGCTTGGAATATGGAACTGGGGTGATTGGCTGAAGAGAGACTTGGCTTAGCCAATCTATGGTCAGGTGGAACGTGGTTGTCTCATCTCCGATTCGTTCATTGCATTGATTAATGAAAAAAATAATTCCCTTGATTTTCATGTGCAAATGTATTGATGTATATATGGATTTTGATGGCTAATACGTTTATTGTATTTATGTTCCTATTATGTTGTTGATATGCACATTTACCCTAGAGGGTGTTACATAGTGGTATCAGAGCATGGTTCAAACACTTGGACTGGATGGGCTCTATCATAGGTGAAATGAAGAACAAAGGTTAAAATTTAGACCTTTCTGTCATATCTGTTATAACTTTTCATATGTGGAATATTAGAAGTTCAAAATTTGTCCACATTTAAGTTAAATCCCACTGGTAATGTGGTAAAAATTCCAGATATTGTTTCACAATACTTTAGGAATTATGATCGAAGGAAGATGACCTTCCTGAATGAACCTTTAAACAGGTCAAGTTGGAATTTAAGCAGTAACTCACCTTCGGTAGGCTTTCAGAAGCTAAAACATTGTCCACATTTAGGGGACATACCACTTTATGTGGTATAAATTTCAGACATTGGGTCACAATATATTAGGAGATATGAGTAGAGGGAGTCGAGCCTTTTGAGTGCTCTTAAAATCAAACCTCAAACATGTCATGGTGACATTTTTATTATAACTTTTCTTCTAGGCAATCTCAGGAGCTGAACTTTTTTCCACAATGAGGGGAAATCCCACTGATATTGTGATAAAAATTCCATACATTTATTCGCTATATTTTAGGAGATATGACTAGTATAAGTTGCACTTTCTAGATACTCCTAGAATTGTACACCAAATAGGATTGTGTTGGTATGTTTGTTATAACTTTTCATCTATGAAATCTCAGAAGTTGAAACTTGAACCATGGTGAGGGAAAATACCATTGATTATATGGTTCATTTTCCATAACTTGTACTACTACATTTTAGGATATATGCATTGAATCATTCGCTATATTAGTTTGCATGCAAAGTGTTTGATGAAATTCTTAAATGGTTCAATGATTAATTGCATACAAACTATTTGATAAAATGCCCTAATGAGTATGTTTTTTGTGGTTGGGGATAGTATTGATGTGTAATAGTATTATTGTAGTTGATATATTCTTACTTGTATGAAAATAGTTTTCTATATTAGTTTTCATGTAAAGTGTTTGAATAAATGCTAACATGCAAATGTAATAGTATAGTAGTTGTTTGAAGAAAATGTAAAAGTATGGTAATTGTTTGAATAAAATGTTATTTTTGGATGGGATAGTATTGTAGTATGATAATATGGATGTATCTAATCTATGCCTATTTTCATGCAAATAATTTGAAAAGTTGCATGTAAGGAATTTGAAAGGTTGCATGCAAAGAATTTGAAAAGTTGCATGTAAGGAAATGGAAAAGTGGCATGTTTTTAGTTATTATGTTACAACTGGAATAAGTGCAATGTTTTTGACATAGTCTCATACAAATGTATGAGAAATAAAAATCAATTTGTTTTCAAGTGTGGTTAAATTTAGTAGATCTTTGGAGATCCAATTTCCATAATTGAACATTGGAGATCAAGTCATTATAGTAGCTTCCTCCTTCTACCTTAGTGTGGACCATAGATAGTAAGGGGGTATGTCTATAGGTTGTTAATGCCGATTTCAAACTAATAGACACGATGTCTTGATTTTTGGAACATGTGACTGAATTTGTATGAGTTATATGTCACTTACATGTTGATTTCATGATACCTACTTACATCCTTGTATGTTAGGTTACATTTTTTAATATTTTGATTACATGTATCAATATTGTAGGTTGATTACAAGAATTGATCACTTATGCTTGAATACATGCATTCATGTGTAGGTGTAGTTGATTTGGAATTTCTTATGAATACTGTTGGTTGCATGTGGAAATGTGTACAATGGAGTAATGGATGTTGTTATGCATGTATAGCTGCGACTATGATTATGCATGTATAGTAGGTCAAACATGCCTTGTGAAGTCATTGTATGCAATTTAGGTCATCATGATGCTATTGGTTGTTGTGATGCGAATGAGCTAGTTGAGATAGAGCAAGGGATGTAGATCATCATAATGAGGTTGCAGCTTTAGACTTTGGGATAAGAGAATATCGTCATACAGGTAGTGTATGTTTGGCATGCACGTATGTGAGTTAAGGATTATTATATGCCTTAGGATTATATACATTAGGTTTATGAACATGTATTTGATGTTATGGTTACATTCATGATATATGTTAGATGATTAGTGTGGTTATATGCACATGTGTCAGATAGTCAAGAATGATAGTAACATGTAGTTGTATGCATTGCTATTGTTGTTTTATATTAGATAACCTGATGATTATGTTGTATGTTGTTGATGAGTATGATAGATAACTTATTGTTGTTATATGTTATTAACTTGATGATTAGAGTCATTTCATTGATATATTGATGTTATAATTTGGATTGGTCATATGTGTGATGGTTATGTTCATTGCCTTGAAAATCTCGATGTTATATGTATTGTGTTAAACTAGTTTGACCTATGCAAATGGTTATGGTTGCGATATTTAGGTATGAACCGACATATTTGTGAGATGGTGTCATACTAATCTAGATTGACTTTGCATATGTGTATGAGTTTACGATGTGAAATGTTAGTTAGATATTGTTATGAATATCATGATCTTATGAGTGCTTGAGCTAATGTGTTGTAAATTTATATGATGCTAACTAGATTGATTGTTCAGACAAGATCACCTCCCCTAAAATGTATTAAGGTATCAGTTGCTTATGTCATATATTTGGTGCTTTACTATTGATTATGTCGTCTAATTGATTTATTTAACATGGTATGAATGTTTGATGAATTGCATAATATGAGTATGTGTTCAAATGATCTTGTTTTAATATGATTGTACTAAAATATATGTGTTGTGACAATTGATATGTACTTGAGTATAGAAGGTGATAGTTGTAGTATTATGACTGATGACTATGAGTTGACTATGGATTATGACATGATTGTTAGTCTTGGTAACTATTGATTTTAAATTAATAGATATGATTGTCTTGATCTTTGGAATGTGTGGTTGACATGTGTATCAATTGCAAGGTAACACGCTTGGTATTAGCATGACAAGGTAAAAGTTGATTTGTCTATATAACAACAGTTGGGTGGTGTGACATCATATAGTAAGCCTCAATTCCAACAAGGTAAAAATGTAAAAGAAAGGAAGTGGGCAATAATTCTTTTGGCTATGTTTGGAAACCCTAATTTTGAACGAATGAGTGCTTTGCACATAAGAAGTATTCTTGACCTTGATTTTGTCTGACATTATGTGGATATGTGCTATATTCATGAGCATGCACTTGACAGGTATATTAGCTAGTCTCTATCTACAGGGGGATTTGTTAAAGGATTGGAGTGCCTTGAGAGATGGAGTGGATGTGTTCAATTGCAGGTAATGTACCTAGCACAATTAGATGAGGTATCTGGTGTATTATTATTCTTAATTATGCATTGACAGTTATGTGTTTATGGTAGCATGATGCAGGGCGTTGCAAGGCAAGATAGGTTGCCATGAAATCTTGAAGATGGCTCAGGTTGAGCTTTCCTTGGGAACCACAAGGATTGAGTCATGGTGTCAGTCTTGTGCTTTTGGTCTTTTGAGCTTGATATGTGGTTTTGTTTATGTCTGGTACAAGGCCTTTCCACTTTGTTGTAGTGTCATATCATTATGGGTTTTCGTGGTGTTTTTCTTGGTTTTTCCTTGTCTTCTCTTTTATCATTTTTAGTATTCGGAATTGGTTGGGAAAGAGGCAAGTTGATGGAGCTTAGAGAGAGTTGTGTGGTACCCAAAAGTTAATGTAAGATTCAGATGAAGCTTGGTGCATGGGTAAGTGCAAAGGAAGGTAAGGCTATGACAGTTGGTTGGACTGGCTGGGTCGATTGTGGTAAATGGGTGATAGCAGTATATTCATGAGAAAAGTAATTGGAAAAAGTAAAGTAAATGGATTTGAGGCATCATATGCCTTGGATATGTTGGGAACTATTGTTCTCAATGTTGCACATGTGTTGCCTGAATAAAGGAATTTCTCTTAACCTAGACCTTATGTTATCTGGTAATTATGTTATGATCATGATTATGCTAATGTTTATATATGTATACATGAATGTATGTATGTCGTTGTCTGGCAAGGTAATGATTATTTTATGCTAATGATTATATATGTATGTATGTATGTATCTGTCACTGTCTGATAGGGATTGTCAGGTATCATTCTTGTAAAGGAATAGTTTCTTATGCAACAGAATGGCATGAAGAGGTTCTTGGTTCATGAGGAATCAAGTGGGAAGAGTAGTCATGAAAAATATATGAGGTCAATATCATGTGGTTATGAGTTGATATTATGTGATTATATTATGACTATGTTTTGGACATGTTATACCAAAGGATACACCAAAGAAATTAAAGCATAATGGTCCGTGACATGCTACGACAAGCATGGATAAGACATCGGAAGCAGGGTTGCTTGGTAGAGTCAGTGTGGTTCTGGATATATGGTACCACTTTTATGCATATGTTGTATATGTTGTACATGTTGCATCTATGATGTGTTCACTTGTGTTGTTGTGTATACATAGCATGTGTACATGTTATTTATGCAATATTACGTACAGGATGGTACAAATAGGGTTGTGCGAAGATTGCATATGGGGTGTTGTATACATATTGTAGTATCTTCATGAAGTATATGCAGCGTGTGTGCATATGGTGCTTTGTGCATGTTGATATGCAGTGTTGTGTACAAATAATGCTATGTACATGTTGGGAATGCAATTCTATGTACAAGTGGTGTTGCGTGCATGTTGTACATGTGGTGCTATGTACATATGGTGTGGTGTGCATGATTGTATGAGTGGTGTTTTGTGCATGTGGTCCTATGTACATGTTGTACAAGTGGCACTATGTAGGTGGTGTTGTGTACATGTATTGCATGCAGTGTTGTGTACATGTGGTGTCGCGTACATGTCGTGCGTGTGGTACTGTGTACATGTGGTATTATGTACATGTTGTATAAGTGGTGTTGTATACATGTGGCACTGTGTACATGTTGTGCAAGTGGCACCATGTACATGTGATGTTGTGCACACGTTGCTCAGGTGGTGCAGTGTATCAGTGAAATTGTGTATATGTTGTACGTATGGTAGTGGTGCATGTGTGGTATTGTGTGTATGTCATACATGCTATGTTAAGGGCATGTGGTATTATGTATGTGCATCATGTATTCGTGGTGTTGCAGGGTGTGTACTTGTTGTGTTGTACTCTGTGTAGGTACATGTATTGTGTGGTGTTTGTACAATGGGTATATATGTATGAGTTATGTTGTATATCAGGTGTATGTGTATGCATTTGTGGCGTCACATGTTGTGTGCGGATGCATGTCTTGTGATGTATATTGTGTATGTATACGTATGCACACTAGGTGTAGGTGCATGTGTTGCATGGTGTTGTGTGTTGTGTGTGGTTGTATGTGTGTGATGCACACTCTACGTATATGCACTTGGTGGAGGAGAACGCACTAGGTGTTTTCTAGGTGTGGAAATCGATCCGGTGTGTGTACAAGAGAACAAAGGCATATGTAAATATTGATGAAGGATAAGTATCAATATATTATTTCAGTTTTACTATGCATGTGAATTATGATTCTGATATATGATGACTATATGTGATCTATGATTCTGGTTTATAATGGTTACATGTGATTTATGATGTTGATCTATGATGGTTGTTTTCTGAGCTAATCATATGTGACATGTTTATCAATGACGTTTTGGTCGACGATTCTAGTTTGACTTCTTGTGACAGGAAGTGAATAGGATTCCAAGTGTACCTCATTGACGAACTACCAATGAGGTATGATTTGAAGTTATTTCTATTTATTTTGAATCGAATGGAAGTTATGTTCCTGGTACAGGAAGCATGAACATGCCCAATTGGGTGGTTGAAATTGATGGTAATAATCAGTAGCAACTGTGAAAGAAATGAGAAATGTAGTAGTATGTTGGTAGAGCACTTCAGAAGCAGGGCCATTATGGGACACTGGTACCCAATTGTGTCCATTGATTTCCATGAGCATGCTATGATCAATATGATGATTTTAAGGCAGGGATATGCCTTGGTTTCTGTATCTTCCAATGTGAGGAAGCCTTGCCAAGGGATGGATTACTCGGGATGGGGGTGCCAGTGGAACTTGGAAGGTGAGTTACAGCACAGACAAGGTGACCAGATTCCCGAGGGACTGTGCAATAGAGAAAGGAAGGTCACGGATGGATTTGTTTTGGTCATTGGAATTTCCAGATGGAATCATATAAACATTGGGAGTGCACCTTGGAACAATGAGCTGGTAACTGTTCATTTAGAGGATAAGTGGCGTGGTATTATAGCGATGGACATTGGATGTAGATTTGACTTCGCAATATATTCTAAACTTCCTGGGAAGGAGGTGAATCCTGGTATTACTTTGAGGATGAAGGTGTGAGCCTCTCGATTTCCTTTTTATGGATACATGCATCGTATTCTTTTATTTCTTGGTTGAAAAAATGTGCATATGTGTATATGTGGTTATTGGAAATACCATAATGAGCTATGTTATAAAGCTCCAGTATGCGGTATGTTATCATGTTGTCATGAGGTTTTGATTTTGAGAAGGTCTTTCATCGTAAATACTGCAACAAGTTGTGTTATAAAGCTCCATGGGCAGTTTGTTTTGTTTTCAGCAATCCTTTTGGTTATAGGTGTCATTGAACACTGAGGACAGTGTTCCCCCAAGAGGGAGGGTTTTGTAACATCCCTGGTGAAAATTCCATGTAAAAAAATATAAATACCATGGATAATAGGACACATATTCCAAGATGAATGGTGGGAAGGACATCCTAGTGGGTGTTCATTTGGTTGTCTATGGTTATGGAAATTGGCAAGGGCGATAGCTAAGTCATTAAAGAGGCAAACAGGTATTTTGTCACAATTATATATGAAAATAGTGGAAAATAGTAGAAAAAAGAGGTGAAAGGTCATAGGTTGCATGTGAGGAGGAAAATAATGGAAAATGAAGAAAATAGAGACCTCATTCATAAAAAGGCTTCAGAGGATCAATTGGGAAGCTTCTTCCTTTCAGTGTGAATCTTTTGTTAGTTCAGTTTTGGGAGCTCTCTCATACTCTTGGATACTTAGAGTTTTCTTGGAGCACTCTTGGAGGGTGTGGCATACTTGATTCTTGGAGAAAGAAGACAATGGAAGAGCAAGAAAGCATAAGAAGGCATCAAAATCTACAACTACATTAGATTTCTTGCAGGTACTAAGTTGCATGTATGATTTCTTCACTATTTTTGGCATGCATGACACATGCATGTGGTTTCTTGGTTATGATTTGTCATTGGCATGGAGGATGGCCAAGATTGACAGTGGATTGCCTAGCCGTTCCATTTCCTAGATAGCCATTGTGATTGTGGGTGTACTTTCATTGCTTTATTTTGGTTGGTTCTCATGTTTCCTTAGCCTAGGTTGAGTTGTTAGTCTTGGAATCTTTGGTTGAACAAACACTCTAGAAGCCTTGTAAAATCTTGGGTTGAGTTACTAGTCCTGGAAGCCTTGGTTGAACAAACGCTCTAGAAGCCCTGTAGTAACTTGGGTTGAGTTACTAGTTTTGGAAGCCTTGGTTGGTCAAATGCTTTGGAAGCCTTGTATAAGCTGTGGGTTAAGTTACTAGTTCTAGAAGCCTTGGTTGGACAAATGCTCTGGAAGCACTGTATAATTTGTGGGTTGAGTTACTAGTTCTGGAAGCCCTAGTTGGAAAAACACTCTGGTGATGGTTTTTGGTGATGATCAACCATGAGGTGGAATCACTGTTTGATGGGTTGAGGTGGCTAGTCTCTAGAAGCCCTGGATGACTTTTAATTATTGTGTTCTCTATAGAAATTCCCACCTATAGATCACCAGGTAATGCAATGTACTAAAGAAAAGATCTACTTCTACAAACAATTTAGCAGAAGCTTAATCAAACATGAGCAACATCAATAAGAACAAATATAACTAATATGGAGAAATAAATCACACATAACATAGAATAATTTACCCGTGGAAAGCCTCAGCCTAAAACCCCAACTCTGTATTATCATACAAGTGGAAATATAACCAGTATTACAAAAAGAATCAGCTCAAAAGCTCTCCTGCTCTCTCTACAATACCTCTGCTACTCATAGACAGTTAAAGGCCTATATCTAACCTTTGGTCTTCCTTCCAAGCCTACTATTTCTTTGCGCAATTCTGATTGGGGTCCAGTGCAGCCACTTGTGTGAATTGGCCTCTTCACACACTCACCAACCTATAATCCAACTGTGCAATCGTGAAGGAGATAAATCCTCATCATGGATGAGCTTCCTTTATAGGAAAAATATTCATCCAACTGATAATACACTGCCCCTTCTTTGATCTCAACTGGGTCTCTATCTGAACTAACATGCATGAGTTATCCATGAGTGAATACTCAGTTATCTGAAATACAGTAGTTACATGCATGCAAGAATTAACTAACTGAAATCTCATTAATTAACAAACTATTAAATCAATCTAACTCGACTTGATTGAGTTAACTGAGCCAATTAACTACTACTCAAATTAGAACTCATCCTTATCTCTTTAACTGATGGATAAATTCCTCAATTAATAGATAAACTATTGCATGTTGTCACATAGACTTCAAGTTTGATTTTCCTTAACTAATTAACTCAAGATGAATTATTTAATTAATTTTCAGACTCTTGTTAATATCACACTTGAATTTTACTTCCTATTTTTAGTCCAGGGACTGACTAAAATAGGAATCCATCCTGAACAGCTAAAAATAGAATGTTATTTTTAGCACTTCCATTTTTCATTCACTATTTCTCAATCCAGCACTAGTACCCAAACTATTATTTTTAGCATTTCTTGTTGCCACTTTTCAACACTGCCTCTCAACAAGAAAGGCTTCCTCTCGAACTAGATCCTGTACCTTCGGAATGTTCTGCATGCAACACTTCTACCAAGTGTGGTTGCTCCAGCAACTCTCGGAACAAAAAAGCTTCCAATTGACCTCTTTGTTGGACTAGAAACATATTCTGATGCTAAAGCTCTACGTGCTGCTGACAAGTGCTCCTTCTCTGACCTCTATGCTACTGCAACATCTCCATACATCTCGCATTGTTGCGCCTTTCTCTATGCTACCCTGCACTGTGCAACACACTTGTGCCTCTCATTGTTGTAGCCTGCTAGCTCTGCGTTGTCTTGGGATTCCTGCACTGTAGCTCTCTTTGCCACTCCATCTGCATCTGTCTTTACTCAATCAGTCAGTCATGCTACTCCTCATCGAGGCTCCTGTAGCAAATTCGATTCAAATAGGTTGGGTACCTCAAGGATCCTGCCCCTCCTCCTTGGGACAATCACTCCACATCGCCCCACCTCCTACCTAGAGGTATGGCTGCATGTGATCCTTCTACCCACCTGGCTCAAAGTTTCCCCCTACTATAGTTCTCTGCATGAGTGGATGCCTCCACTATGTCTCCTCTTAGCTTCCCCAGTTGTGGCTACTCCACAACCTCCTGAAGTTGCTTCACCAATTGTGGCTCCTCCACAATCGTTTGAGACTTCTTCTGGCACTGCATGTTGAGAGGTAATTTACTATCCCTCTCAACCACCAAGTATCTAACCTTTACCTTGCTCTTCAAGGCATTGCATGCATCTTGTACCTCAAGTGAATATAGGTTCTTGGCTAGCACACCAATTTGTTTCCACTTACTCAGTATCACGAAATTTTCTGGAGAAAGAGATGATTTTAAATCAGTGACATCTCCCTCATCCGAACTCCAATTCAGCTGATTTTTTTTTAATTTGGGTCTTTTTCCGCAAGGAATCCAAATCTGCTATTTGTTTCTGAAAATTTTCTACAAAATTTTTCATATCTGCTCTGCAAACTCTCGGCCCAAAACTCAAAACTTTGAAATCTCCTCTTAGTATATGGTTCTCTCCTTTGATCACCTTTTCTCTGATACCATGTAGAAATTTCACCTGTAGATCAAACTGATATATGCAATGTACTAAAGCATAATACTTGATCTAGTACTACAAAACATTAAGCGGAATCATAATCGAATTCATGAGAAAAATCAAGCATAAACAGATACAACTGAGTAAGAGTAATAATCAACCATAACACAAGATATATCACTGGGGAAAGCACTAGCCTAAAACCCCATCTCTGTATTATCAATCACTGGAAATCCTCTTCTACATACAAAAGGAATCAACTCAAAAGATTTCCTTATGATGATGTAGATCATAGACTACCTAGGCCTTAATATATAGGCCACAAGTCCTCCAATCCCCTATTTCCTTGCGTAGTTTTGATTGGGGTCCAATTACATAACATGTGTGAATTTTCCCAAATCATACTTGCTGTCACCTTAGGTCCAACTATGTAGTCATAGAAGGAAGAAGATTCCTTCCTCATTCAAGGCATATTCACTAGGAATATCCTAGCATCTGATAGTACACTATCCCTCATCTGATCTCAACTGGGTCTCTGTCTGAACTGCCATGCATTAGTTATCCATGAGAGAATACTCAGTTATTTGAAAATAACAGTTGTCACATGCATGCAAGCATCAACAAACTGTATGTCATTAATTTAACAACTTGTTAAATTAATCTATCTGAACTTGACTAAGATAAACTAAGTCAACTAATCCTCTCAATATAGAACTCATCCTTAATTCCTCAATTAGTGGAGCAAATCAAGGACACATTCCCCAATCAGTGGAGAAATTATTGCATGTTCTCACAAAGACTTCATGTTTGATTTTCCTTAACTAATTAACTCATGGAGAATTAACTAATTAATATTCAAACAGCTAGTAAGACCAAATTTGAATTTTACTTCCTATTTTAGACCAGGGAGTGTCTAAAAATAGGAATCCAACTTGAACTGCTAAAAATAGAACTTCTATTTTTAGCACTTCCATTTTTCATTCCTTGTTGCCCAATCCAGCACTGAACTTCTATTTTTAGCACTTCCATTTTTCATTCCTTGTTGCCCAATCTAGCACTGATGCCCAAACTGCTATTTTTAGCACTTATACTTTTAGCAATTTCTTGTTGCCAATTTTCAACACTCCCTCTCAACAAGAAAGGCTTCCTCTTGAACCCAATCCCATACCTTTGGAATGTTCTGCATTCAACACATCTACCAAGTGTGGTTACTCCAGTAACTCTCGGAACAAAAAAACTTCCAATTGACCTCTCTGTTGGGATAGAAACATATTCTGATGCTGAAGCCCTATGTGCTACTGAAAAGTGCTCCTTCTCTAACCTCTCTGCTACTACAACATCTCCATGCATCTTGCACTGTTGCACCTTTCTCTATGCTACCCTGCACTGTGCAACACACTTGTGCCTCTCACATTGCTGCAGCCTGCATGTTCTGTGTTGTCTTAGGATTCCCTGCATTGTAGCTCTACCTACTGCTCCATCTGCATCTGTCTCTACCCAATCGGTCAATTTTTCTACTCCTCGTTGGGGCTCCCATAGCAAATTCAAATAAAATAGGTTGGGTACCTCAAACATCCTGCCCCTCTTCCTTGGGACAATCACTCTACATCACCCCACCTCCTACCTGGAGGTATGGCTGCATGTGATCCCTCAGCCCACCTGGCTCGAAGTTTCCCCCTACTGGAAGTCTCTACATATAGGTTCTTGGCTAGCACACCAATCTGTTTCCACTTTCTTGGTGTCACGAAATTTTTTGGAAAAAGAGCTTATTTTAAATCAGTGATATCTTCCTCATCCGAACTCCGATTCAACTGAATTTTTTTTTTTTTTTTTTTTTTTTAATAATTTGGGTCTTTTTCTACAAGGAATCCAAATTTGTTATTTGTTTCTGAAAATTTTGTACAAAAATTTCATATCTTCTCTGCAAACTCTTGGCCCAAAACTCAAAACTTTGAAATCTCCTCTCACTATACGGTTCTCTCCTTTGACCACCTTTGCTCTAATACCATCTAGAATTTTCCACCTGTAGATCACCTGGTAATGCAATGTACTAAAGCAAAGCACTTGAACTACTTCTACAAACAATTTAGTGGAAGCTTAATCAAACCTGAGCAACATCAATAAGAACAAATATAACTGATATGGAGAAATCAATCACACATAACAAAGAAGAATTTACCCGAGGAAAGCCTCAGCCTAAAACCCCAACTCTGTATTATCATACAAGTGGAAATATATCCAGTATTACAAAAAGAATCAGATCAAAAGCTATCCTGCTCTCTCTACAATACCTCTGCTACTCATGGATAGTCAAAGGCCTCTATCTAACCTTTGGTTTTCCCTCCAAGCCTCCTATTTCTTTGTGCAGTTCTGATTGGGGTCCAGTGTAGCCACTTGTGTGAATTGGCCTCTTCACACACTCACTAACCTTTGATCCAACTGCGCAGTCCTGAAGGAGATAAATCATCAGCATGGATGAGCTTCCTTTATAGGGAAAATATTCATCCAACTGATGGTACATTGTCCCTTCTTTGATCTCAAATGGGCCTCTGTCTGAACTGACATGCATGAGTTATCCATGAGTGAATACTCAGTTATCTGAAATAAAGTAGTTATATGCATGAAAGCATTAACTAACCGAACTCTCATTAATTTAACAAACTGTTAAATTAATCTAACTGGACTTGACTCAGATAACTGAGCCGACTAATTACTACTCAAATTAGAACTCATCCTTATCTCTTTAACTGATGGATAAATTCTTCAATTAATAGATAAACTGTTGCATGTACTCACATAGACTGCAAGTTTGATTTTCCTTCACTAATTAACTCAAGATGAATTAATTAATTAATTTTCAAACTGTTGTTAATATCAAATTCGAATTTTACCTCCTATTTTTAGTCCGAGGACTGACTAAAATAGGAATCCATCTTGAATTGCTAAAAATAGAATGCTATTTTTAGCACTTTCATTTTTCTTTCCCTGTTTCTCAATCTAGCACTGGTACCCAAACTACTATTTTTAGCAGTGCTATTTTTAGCATTTCTTGTTGCCATTTTTCAAAATTCTCTAAGATCCCACATTCATGCTTCGAATATGGCATGGGGGTGGTTGGCTGAAGAGAGAATTGGCTCAACTAATCTATGGTCATGTGGAATGTGGTAGTCCCATCTCCGGTTGGTTCATTTCATTTATAAATGAAAAAAATTAATTTCCTTGATTTTCATGTGCAAATGTACTGATGTATATATGGGTTTTTATGGATGATATGTTTATTGTATTTATGTTCCTATTATGTTGTTTATATGCACATTTACCCTGGAGGGTGTTATAGATGATATCCTGAATGAAGGTCCAACTTAGTGAAGTAAATTTCTCCATGCAATTCATCCAATAATTCATCAATGATAGGAATGGGAAATTTATGTTTAATAGTGAGCTTGTTGATCTCCCTATAATCTCGACACATGCGCCATGAACCATCCTTATTGTGCACCAATATTACTAGAGTAGAAAAAGAATATTGACTAGGTTGAATTATATTGGCCTCTAGCATTTTTGTAGCCATACGTTCAATTTCACTCTTTTGGGCATAGGGATATCTATAAGGCCTGATATTTGGGGGAACACTTCCTAGAATAAAAAGAATAGCATGATCATGATCACAAATAGGTGGGAGGCCTTTGGGAGTCTCTAATATCTTGGAATGATTGTCCATGAATTTTTGGAGATCTGGAGAAATAGATGATTTTGATTTGGAAACCTCTAGTGAACATACTTGTGCAATTACACCTCGTTGTTATTTCTTTAGAATATTTGTTATGTCGTTAGAGCTAATTATATTTCCCGGTTTCCCTATAATACCCCTTAATTCAAGTTCCTTTCCTTCTGAAGAAAAATTCAAGAACAGTTCTTGAAAAATTAAAATCTATTGTACCCAAAGATTGTAGCCATTGGACTTCTAGTATAACATTAGCATCACCCATTGGAATGGAAAGCATTGGACTATTCAACACATATTCTCCCATGGATAGCTTGATATTATGGCACTTTCTAGAGAAATTTATGGTTCCTCCATTTTCAACCATCACTTGACACTCTGGTGCTGGATATAGGAAGCAATTCAATATCTTGGCTATCTTAGAATGAATAAAATTATGGGTACTGCCCGAATCAATAAACACTATTACCTTTTTCTTCTTGATATGTCCTTCTATATTGATAGTTTTAGAGGTGGTAATTCTAGCCAATGCATTACAAGATATGGTCGGGCTCATTTCTTCTTTCTCTAGGGTTTGTTCCTGGTGTGTATCCTCTTCTTTTTATGTTTTTTTTTTCCTTTTCTTCCTCCTCTTCACAATCTATGTAAAATAATTTCCTCTCAATGCACTTATGACCTTTAGTGTATTTACTATCACAACTTTATTAAAGCTCTTTTGCTCTTTTTTCTTCCAATTTTTGTGGTGTCAACCTTGTAGGTTGTGGAAGGCTATGGGAAACAACACTTTCATATTTATAGTTGAGTGGCAGGCTTCCTTGTTGCCATAATTTTTCTTTCAATTTCTCTTGCCAACTTTAATTCCTTCTTTAATGAATCAGGTTCCCAAAGGCGAACCTCATGTTGGATGTTATCCTTTAAATTTCCTATGAACACATCAATCCTATGCTCCTCTGGAATATCTTTTACCCTTATATTCAATTTTTGGAAGTCCTCAATGTGTTCCACCATTGAACCCTTTTGTTTGAGATTTATTAATTGGCTAAAAAAGTTGTTTCTTTGTGTATCCTCATAATGTGTTATCATTTCTTCCGTAAAAATTTCCCAAGTGAAAATTTGTTTATGAGAAAAAAGCCATCGATACCATACAAACAGATTGGGTTCCAAATATAAAGTTTCAATGCGCACCTTTTGTGTGTTTGCACATTATGGAGATCGTAATATTGCTCCATCTGTAGTATCCATGTTAAGGAATCCTTTCCATCAAACTTCCTCATATCAATCTTTTAACAGGTGGGTCTTTAATCCAATGTTAGAGTCTATGAAATCATGACTAACATTTCTTTTGATCTCATCATGAGTTTCCTTTATTACGCTTTCACCATTAGTAAGAATTTCTTGTAGAAACTTTGTCAAATCTATCTTCAAATCTTCCATGTTGCCTTTAAGTTTTGCCTCTATACCATCCATATTAGCTTCCATGTCATCCATCTTAACTTCCATTCCATTCTTTAAACCATTCATCTTAGCTTTAGTTACTTTTTGTGACAGTGAAATTTGTTGCACTTGGTCTTGTAATTTTGATATATCATGTTGCATTTATTCCTCTTCTTCATGTGTCATAGTAGAGATTTCGGGTTTCTTACAATGTGTTTCCATTTTTTTTCTTAGGGTAATCAATGAATGATAATTATTCTTCACAATGCCCTTTGAATCACTTCAAACTACTATCTCGAACAAAACGTACGAAAATAAAATAAAATACCTACACACCTTTTTTTTGTTTTGTTTTTTTCTTTTTTTCCACTTATATGAGCTCGATCTTGAAACAAATGTAACTCTCTAATTTCGGATCTCTAAGTTCTAAAATTTCAGTCTGTGATAGCCTTATGATTCCTCTTTCCAACCCCACAAGTCTGATCGCAATTGGATCTCCAAGGAAGATCTATGCAAATATTTGGCAATGACCTAATTATAGATTGGTTCAGTAAAGCGAACTTGTATGACATGCCTCATGTCATTGTTTCGCCCTTTGGCTCTGAAAACAATACCCAACAAACTACCATCCATCCTATTTCTTTCACATCTTACAAAATTTGAATCTGATGCTTAAAGAGAAAGTTATGACGATTTTCCCAAGGTGACCTGTTTGAGATTGAATTCGGGAGTGTGAAAAACCCTAACTTCTTTAGTTCATATGCACGAAAATATAGAGCGACAATGTCTAAAATTCTGTTACAGGTTTCATCATTATTTCGGCTCAAATGGCTTTTAATATCAGTGCCTGTGGCTTCGTATAAAAACAGTTATAGTGAAACTTCCACAATGACCTATTTAAAGCAGTGAAACCCCAGAATCCAAACCTATGATACCAATTGTTATGAAACCAACTCACAAAGTAGAAGAAAGAGATAGGTCAATGACTTCAAAAGTAGCCTCCTTGAGGGGGAAGCCTCCTTTACATTACACAAATGAAAAATTATTGTATGATATAAATGACAATATCTCCTTTCTATATATAGGAATTTAAGGGGTCACAATATAATCAAAGCTGGCATACCAATAATAATGTAAGCGCACAACAATAACAATAGTAGGCTTCTATGGGGCACAATAATAACAGTATGAGGAAAACATGGGCACCACAATAACAATAATAATAAGGGAATACACTAGTATTATAGGGACCTAACAACAACATCTCCGACGCTATGGGTGATAGATAGGAGTGATACCCTATTTTCCAAAGATCCCTCAACCCTTGGAGCCCCACATCTCAATTCTTCACCTTGGGAAATTAGATGGGGGGAAGAGTCAACTCAGTGTCCTCAGTTAGCCCGAACCCTTTCTTAGAAGGGTCACCTCAATCCATGTTAAAATTTGATCGTTAGTCAAAATATGACGAAATTTGGTGAATCCATATAAACTAATATCTCTGTAAGTATATCTCAGACCAAAATCCTTCTTGCACTTGATCATTGGAGGCCCAATACCTGTCACCAAGTGACTGTCAATATGAGCATAGGCTTGGGATGCTTGCTTCAAATTACTAATGAGAGACTTCTTGTCATGTACATCAAACCTTTAAGATTGCCCGACACACACTTCCTCCATGTACCTTTCAAAGTTTTCATCTACTTCATTCTTCTTCATCCATCTTGAAGTTGCACCTTGTGATCTAGGAATAATATCCCAAACATATTTCTTCATAATCGATTCTTTGGCCATAGTATCCTTCCAAACTTGTTCTCTCATTACTCCTTTATCTTGCCTAGAACTATCATTGATCTTGATCCTATTAGAGGGGAATGGTCCCCTAGACTTCCTTTTATTTTGGTGCCATATCACACTTTGATGATTGTTGACATGGATATTTTCTAGAAGAGGTCTTCCAATGACTCTATATGGTCCTCCCACTCTAGATCCCAAATTAAAGGCATCCTTCATATGGGATCCCTTCTGTCAGGAGAGGACCTTTCTGTTAATGAAGGCTATTCTCATACTTTATCTTCCAAAGCATAAATAGATATCAGCCTCTTCCTTAACTTTGGAACATACATTACTTCATGAAGAATAATAGATTTTTTGTAGTCCAAATCCAATATGACAGTACAAAATCCCATCACTGAATATGTAGAGTTTTCCCTAAGAATTTTCTTCAAACTTATCTCTCTCTCAACCAGATTTGAGAGAACTTCCTTATACCTAGTGAGGTGTCTAGAAGTGCCAGTATCAACAAACCAACTATTGTATGAATCCAAAGAAGAAGAACTAGAGGGGGCTGGAACAAGAATATATTCATATTGGCTAGTAGCTATGTTAATTTCATACTTGGAATTTATTGACATCTTTTGGGGATGAGGACTTTCTTCGCAATCATCCAGAGTATATATTCTTCTTCAATTTTTTCTCTCTCTTTTATCATCCCCCCTCTTTTATCATCACTTCTTATTTTATCATGGTTTCTTCTTCTATCATTGTACCTATTTATGTAGCTTTGATAATACCTTGGAGACTCTCTCTTCTTCAGACAATCTTGAGCATAGTGACTACACCTGTGACAATTGAAACATTCAAAATCTCTTAATATTATATAAGATTCCCTTCAATCAGGAGAGGTCCTTTCCAAACCAGATGTTCTTCCTTTTCCCCTTTCTTCTTATCTTGAGTAGAAAATTCAATGGTTTCTTCTTCTCCATGCTTATGAATTCTCCCTCTTGAAATCATATGGGATTCTTCTTGAGTGATATTTTCAACAAGTTCATCAAATGACATAAAATTGTTGTTATTGCTTATGGAAGAAATGAAGGCTTCCCAAATACAGGGATACCTCTAAGTGTCAAAATTATCAATTCCCTTTCAGGTACAATTTCTCCAACCCTCTATAATTGATGTTTAAGGCGAGAGATCCTCATGATATAAGATTGCACAGTCTCTCCTTTATTTATCTTTATGTCTTTCAGTTGATCTTTCAAGGTGATGATTTCATACATGCTGACCAACTTATCATACATATACTTAGACTTATTCAAATTCTCAACATAAGAAAGTAAATGATCTTGTCAACCATCAACAATAATTTTTTTCCTTTTAACTCACCTTTCTTGTGCTTATCCTTCGTAGCAATAGAAGAATTCTCTAGAGGCTCAGGTACTTTTCCTTGAATGAATTCCAAAACATCATTTTTATCAGCTATGATCTCCAACCCGATCTTCCATGCGACACAGCTTGATGCGTCACTCAACTTCTGATGTTCCTTGAAGAAATATGAAGACACCTTGACTTGATTAGATAGGATCCTCCAACTTTCCAAAAAGGATTTCTTCAACTCTTGTCTCCTTTTGGGCTTGTCCTTCACCTTATCTTAGATACCATGTTAATTTTCACACTACTCTATGTTGATTCAATTACTTTATCCCAATTCAATTCTTCAATTAACAATATTTCAACAATAATACATATTTCCATTATTTCCAATCAACAACAATTCAAGATAGAGTAGTAAATACAATGACAAAGGAGACAATCAACACATCAACGAGAGACACTCGATTTGGTCAAAGGCTAGGAAAAAACCCACCATAGGGAAAACCCTCATGAAATTCTTCTTCTCTTATATTGTCATAAAAT
Source organism: Pinus taeda (assembly GCA_000404065.3). NCBI lineage: Eukaryota > Viridiplantae > Streptophyta > Pinopsida > Pinales > Pinaceae > Pinus > Pinus taeda. The sequence continues at coordinate 6,775 of APFE030767910.1, read as the reverse complement.
GTTCAACAATGACGATAATGAGGCAGTACAAAATCATCCAAAATTAACTGAACAACATTCATAAATATGTTTCCAATATCAAGATGGATCAGAGACAAGTTTTCCTATATGTGGTCAACTGCTGTCAAATGTCAAATTTCAGCTCTAGAGCCCAACCGCATCGAGGAAGAAGGATGCATGCAGTTAAGACCTTCCAATGACACTGTTGAGCCTGCTAGCCTATGGTTGTAGTCGTAAATTGTCTGTGTCAAGCTTGCGGTTGTGACCCAACAGCCTAGAACATGTGTGAGATTTAGACCTTGTAATCTTGAACCTATATGAACCAAATTTCTCGACCCAGCCTCAAACCTATGAAAACTAATCAATGAATAAGAGAATAAGAATATTCTTAGTGATGTCCAAATGAACTTGAGGTCACTTGTATTTATAGGCTTCCTAGGGTGTCCGTTTTCTTGTTAGGGCTGACCTATCCATATGTTCACATGTGGGCTTTTCTTCAAAAGTACACTTTCCCTTGTCCAAATTGAGCACTTCAATAGTCAAAATTGGTCCTCTCAAAAAGAAAAATCTATTCCCATGGTTGGAATTTGTCATTGAGATGCAAAAAATTAGAATTCCCTAGATCAATACCACCTCATACCCTTGGAATCTAACTCAGCAGTGACAACATTAAGTAGCTATTCTACAACTTGTTTACGGTTGGGTGGAGAGTCTTTGTCCCAAACTCAGTAACCCTGAAAGTTTAAATATAACTGTCCTTCTATACTTGTTTAAAGGTTAATGAATTTATGATGAATTTTTTTTTTTTGAAATGGCTATGGATTTCTTTACTATAACGATGGTATTAATTTAATAACTATGTGGTTATATCTTTGTGTGAAAATGACACTTATAGTTGTGATGAAACCATATATATAAATATACTGCATCTTTGAGATGAATGGTGCTGATAAATAAGTCAAGCAAGTGTGTGATTTTGTACTGGAAATGAAGTGTTATATGAAATGCTTGGCAGAGTTGTCTATAATACATATACATAAGATAGAATGTGTGATGCTTTACATGATAACAAGGATAACTTTACAACAGGAGATTGGAATTTTGTCCCCTATAAATTGTTGACCTGTGTTGTTAACTATATCTATATA
>APFE030767909.1:0-31601 GCA_000404065.3 Pinus taeda | reverse complement strand
TTCTCCAAACACTGTGGCAACACAAGCTATGTGCCAATTTGGAGAAATGCACTTTTGGCATGACCCAGGTTCAGTATCTAGGATACATTATTGATGAATAAGGGGTGCATGTGGATCCAGCCAAGATCCAAGCCATTCGGGATTGGCCATCTCCAACCACTCTGACAGAGCTCCACAGCTTTCTAGGTCTTGCCAACTTCTACTGCAGGTTCGTGTTGGGGTTTTCTCATATCACTTGGCCCTTGAGTCAAGTCACCAAGGGAGGAACGAAAGAAAAATTCTTTTTGTCTGAATCTCAACTAAAGGCATTCATAGAGTTGAAAGACCGCCTTTGCACAACACCAGTGCCCGTGTTACCAGATTTACAACAACCATTTGAGGTCGAGACAGATGCCTCTGACTATGCTATTGAGGCAGTCCTTACTCAACATGGGCATCCAGTGGCATATCGTAGTGAAACACTTTCAGACACAGTCCAGAAGTATCCCACTTATGATAAAGAGATGTATTCCATTGTACAGGCCTGCTGACAATGGAAGCATTACATTTTGGGGAAGGAAACAATCATCCACACAGACCACCAACCCCTGCAGTTCATACAGACCCAAGGGAAATTGCAGAATGATCAACATCAGAAGTGGTCTACATACCTGCAACAGTTCCACTTGAATATCAAGTATAAGAAGGGCAACACCATTAATGTTGTAGATTGCCTCAGTCGACCACCGATCATGGCGTTAACCATCGTGCTCAACTCTTGTGGGCACGTGACTTCTGATTGGCCACTTCTTTACAAAAGCAGCCTAGAATTTGGCCACACATACCAGACACTCTTGGAGGGTGGGCAGGTTCTAGATTTTCACCTCCATGATGCCCTGTTATGCCACCTGGGTCAATTTTGTGTTCCTTCAAGCGAGCGTGCCAAGATGATTTGGGAAGCACACTACAGTCGGGCTGCGGGGCATTTCGAGGTCGAGAAAATAGTGGCAGTACTGCCAAAGTATTTCTATTGGCCGAATCTTCGACATGATGTTGGGAAGTACATCAGATCATGTACTGCCTGTGCCATTGCCAAACTGACCATCAAGAAGTAAGGCCTCTATGCCCCACTGCCTACCCCTAGTTGACCTTGGGAATCCATCTCCATGGATTACATGTCAGGCCTTCCTTGCACTAAGCATGGAAATGACTGTGTTTTTGTGGTTATCGATAGGTTCTCGAAGATGGTCATTATGGTGGCCTGCAAAAAGAATATCACAGTAGAAGCCACTGCTAAACTCTTCTTTGAATGAGTTTGGGTACACTTTGGGATCCCACAGTCTATCATCTCAGATCAGAATGGCAGGTTCCTTAGTACATTTTGGTCCAGTCTCTGGTCTATGTTGGACACCAAACTCACTAAGTCCACAACCTTCCATCCTCAAACTGATGGTCAAACAGAGGTTGTCAACAGGATGATCATACACATTCTGTGCATGTACAACTCAAAGCATCCATGCACATGGGATGAGAGCCTCCCCTATGTTTAGCACAACTACAACCAGACTCTCCACAACTCGACTGGCCACAACCCTTTTCAGGTGGGCTTGGGATTCCAGCCACTATCCCGTTGATGTGGCCATGCCATTTGCAGCTACTCACACAGATTTGGCTCATGTATAGTCCGAAAAAAATAAGGCAAACAACTTCATTGAGCACATCCAACATATCCACCAGTAGGTCCATGATATTATGGAGAAATCAAATGCCAAGTAAAAGAGGCGACATGGTCAACATCGGGTGCCACACAAGTTTTAGGTGGGTGACAAAGTCTGGTTACATTTGCAAAAGGAACACCTTATCAAAGCCTATCGGAAACTCAGACCACTCCGCTATGGTCCTTACACAATTACCTAGGCTGTGGGAGACAATGCATTTGAGCTCAGCATTCCCCCATTCCTTGGCCTGCACCTAGTGTTCAATGTGGACTGCCTTCGGCCATACTTTCCACCATTACTAGATACATTCGACATTGCAGAACAACTCCCACCCACAGAGTTAAATCCAGATTGCATGGAACAAGCTACAACTGATCGGATCATGGACTCACAGATCAAGCACACTCACCAGTAGAATATCAAACTATATCGAGTTGTCAAAGTAGGCCAACTCCTTCACTAGGGCAAGTGGCTCACCAGGGACCAAGTTCAACAGAAGTTCCCTCATCTTATAGAGGAACTCAATGCAATGGGGACCATTGATTCCTAAGGGGGGAGGAATGATCCAGGTGGATATTGGTGGCCACCCACCAATTCCACTTGTACCCCCACCATTGCTTCTTCTAGTTTTTCAGTTTCCTTAATTATAGCACAATTTACTATTTTTAGTAGTTTTTCGGGTCCTAAACTTTTGGAGCCATTTTGAGGCCCTAAACGACATTTTTTGGGAAATCTACCGCCTAGTGATTTTTTATCTAAAATTATCTTTTCTATTGGAGTCCTCGGAGAGATATTTCCAATAGGCTATCATGTGCGTCAAACGGAGATAATATGACCAAGTTGCGACCCCGAGAAGTTGGTTGTCCAACTCACCCCAACGGGGCCCATAAACTCTTGGTGTTACATCTCCTCGGGTTAGGGTTTTGGTTGTTTATGGTTTTCACTTATTGTTCAATAATAAAAAGGCCCTTGAGCCTCATTGTAAGAGAATTTAGAGGCATGTAGCCACCACATCGCTTCTCATAGATAAGCTACCATCGCCCTAGCTGGTTTAGTTCCATTCCTATTTGTAAGCATATTTCAGTATTTTACATTAAAGAAATGAAGTATTATTTTCGTTGCATCTCTGTGTTTACGGTTATATCTGTAATTTTTTGTGTTCCTATTTAAATCCAGATCAGTTGTGGTCACATACAGGCCATGTGCCCTGGGGCTGGCCCCTCCACAAAGCCTCCGCCATGGTCGTATGTTGACAGGGCCCGTGACTTGGGGTTGGGGCTAAGCCCTGACCCTTGGTCCCGCCCCATGGTTCTAGGGGGTGCGGGGACTATGGTTAGGGCTTAGTCCTGACACAACCTCCTAACAAGAATTGCGCCAAACATAAATTTAACATTAGAGCTTATATTGTTAAGTCACAATGTATAGTGTAGAGGTAAGAAGTCTTGCTACTTGGTGGGAGGTCTGGTGTTCGAAACCAATGCAGTCCATTTAACCCTTAAACAAACCTTAATATGTCATTAGGAGGCCATTTGGAAGCCATCCATTGGCACATGTGGCCTCCAACCATTGGACCAAAAAAAACTATAGCTAGAAATCAATCAAAACTCAAAAAAATTTTGACCAATAAGATGAGGACATTTGTCAACCTGAAATTGGCCCAATATGTACAGTCACCCTGCCCAATCAGCATACGAACTACCCAGTCAACAATCATGCAACCCATCATCAAATATTTTTACCTGCTTGGGAAATCGATCAGAACACGATATCAGGAGCATACGATATTAGTTTGAGAGATTTAAGTTGTTTTGGATTCAAGTCGTCGATATCTTGCACTGGTACAGGTTTCGATCACTTTACTGATCCCCTAGATCACTCCTCACAACTGGAAGCTTTTGGACCTCCAAAAGAATATTTTCAGTCAACAAACAGATGAGGATACTGTTCCCTCACCCTTCTCTTTTCAATCCATTTGGTTTTGCCTAGTTTTGTACCTTTGAACCCCATATGAAGGTGCTTCTCGTTCCTTCTTCTTGAAGTTCCTGTTTCTCTCTAAAGGATAGGATCTTGTTGCAATTCTTCAAATATTTAGAAGATAAAACTTTTGTTAAATAAATCTCAACATTCTCTCCTATGTCTTCTATCAAAGGAGGCATACCCAATTTCAATTTCTTTTCACCTTGAAGTTTTTCTTTTTTGATGCAAATCTTTACTTCATTTCCAACCTAAAAATTGTGGTCAACATGAAGCTTATCATGTCTAACCTTGTTTTTGGCTTGACTCTTCACCAATTTGATCACCATTGCCATGCACCATCATTCTTCAAAGCCCAACCCTAGGAGACCCACAAGAAGACGTATTAAAACTAATGTTCCATTTTTCAAGTAGTTATTGCATCTGCTTCTTGTTTCTTGTATTCTCTAACACTGACATCTTGTTCAAACCAATGTTCAAAAGTGAATCATCCTATTTCAAATGAACTTCATGCTGTTTTCCTCTTTTAGGAGGAAACACATTAGATTCCTGAAAAGTCTTATCATATGTATTAGCAACTTCAACTAAATCATATTTTAATGTTTCATCACATTCTTGGAAGGTTTCAGAGTCATCAACATATTTATGTTTAATCATCAACAATGAAAAAGTATGACTAGCATTTACAAACCTCTTCATTCGTCCAACATTCACAAGAGACAAATACAACTTTTTTATGTGCTCTAATAATGTACTCAATCCAATATTTAAATAAGTGATACTTGTTCTCATGGTGATGAAAGACGGTTTTCATGTCATATAAGTATGGGCTTCCAAAAAAAATCCCACTAATGTCAAGTGGTACCACATCAAGTTCTACCTCATCAATGAAATTTGTAGTGATTGAAAATCTAAGTATGCATTTTCTTGTTGTGAAAATTCCTAGACCTAACAATCTCAGGAATCCTACTACAACCAACTGAATCTACTTCACCAAGATCGTAAATTACATTACAAACTTATTTCATATTTCTTCTTGAAACATTGAAGTAAATTATTTAAGCAGCCTACACCAATTTAAATATGATTATGAAACATAGAAACTGAAGAAGGAAATACAAACACATAAGACACCGTTATTTTTGGACAAATATCCGCAGAAAAACCAAATGCAGGAAAACTGATGTAGTAGTTCAGAGGGTTTATTATTATTAAGTAGTAGTGAAATATGAGCATCTAGGAATGCCCAATTGGCAATCCAAACAACAAGAAAATCTGGTAGAGATATTCCCTAAGGAACCCTGACACTCATGCTTCCTGTACTCGCATTCCTACACTCATGCATTCTTGCACTCACGCATTCCTACACTCACGTTCCTCCACTCACGTGTTCTTGCACTCGCATTCCTGCACTCACGCATTCCTACAGTTGTTTTCTTACACTCATGCGTTCTCGCACTCAAGCGTTCCTACACTAACGTTCCTGCACTCACGCGTTTGTGCACTAGTGTGTTCCTATACTCACGCATTCTTGCACTGGGAATAACTCAGCCTCTTGCTACTAGCTCTCCGGATCTGGAAATATTCCTCTGGATCATTGTCCCTACCCCTCTACTTCAAAATATCTCTTTGATCAGAACTTCCCCCTGAGAAATTCTCACTCCAGAAATTTGATCTCTTGATCTCTTGGTGTGTTTTCTAAATGATCCTCAATCCCCTTCTTATATCTTGCTATTGGACAACCAATGACCTAGATTAACTCCTAATCAAAGGCTCAAATCATTTTGACTTGATCTCCATATTTATCTAGAAGATTCATCCACAATTAGAATAACACCCATTAATATTTTAATTTTCCTAATTTTAGACTTAGGAACTCCATTAAAAATATTAATTATTTTAATAAAATCGTCTATGGATGGAATTTCCCAAAATGGTTTCTAGGTTCTTTGGAATGCATGTGCTCAAGCCTCCCTACAAAATTTTAGGCTTAGAACACATCCGATGCTACTTGAAATCAACACCCACTCTTAGCAAGGAATGTGATCTAGCAATATACTACTATTGCATCTGCTCTGACTCTGAATCATTTTCCTCTGCATTGTTGATGTCTAACATGTTATCCACCAACGACTGCATTGTTGCTGCTCCTGTATTTTTTCCTTTGACACTGCCATTGTGAATGCTACATATGTACTACAACTCCTTCTCAAATGTTGCATCTGCTATTCTGCTAACACTACATCCATACTGCAACTCAGTTGCTAAGAGAAGGAACTGAAAACACCCAAAACTAGATAAGTACCCCATGGATACACCTCAGTGTTGAAAGTCTGACTATTGCCAGACCCACGTTGTCTTTTGAAGCCACTGCGCTACTGAAGCTTTGCATTGTGCCTCTACGCAATGTTTCCTCTCTGATATGCATCGCTCACGTTCTAGCGCTACTAAATATTGCATCTATCGAATCAACACTCCATGGCACCAATTGAGAATTCCTCCATTCCACTACTAGTGATCATGGGCTCTCGTAGCAAGGTGATGATCCAAGAGGTGGGTTCCTCAAGGATCCTACCCATCTGTAGATCCATCAAAATACAGTTCTAAATCAGCCTCCCTTTTAGAGGTATCTTGACTGTCATGGAGAACTCGTCCTCTTATTCGATATTTGTCGCTACAACCTTAGGATCGTGCTTCTCATCCTTGTCCTTTTTCTTCAAGGGACAGTGGGATGCATAGTGGCCCATCTCGCCACATCTGAAACACTTCATGTTGGAGACGTCCTTCTTTCATCTTTGTTGCCCGTGCTGCCCCTTCGATGAAATGGTTTTGTTATCCTCCTCCTCTACTTTGGGCTTCGACCCACTACTGTTGTTGCTTCCGTCAAGTTTGACATTGACCAGGTCTCTCCTCAACTCCTATTGTTTTAGAGTTTCCCACATCTCATCCCAATTAGGTAATGTTTCTCTCCCCAGGATACTCTAGACAAATAACTGCCACTTATTCGAGACATAATTTAGGGCCAATCTCACTAAATTTGAATATTGAGGTGTATGCTCCACAGCCGACAACTTATCACAGGTCTCTTTCAGCTTCATGAAGAAGCAATTCACACGCTCTCCCTTATGCATCTGAGCAGATCTCAGCTCATGTTCCAAGTACATCTTCTGCTTCTCAGAAGATCCCTGATACAATGTTACCAAAGCATCCCACATCTCCTTAGTAGTTTCTCTGCTATCAACATGACACACCACGTGATCCTTGACTCCATCTAGGATCATCCTCTTGGCCTTAGCCATTTCGACTCTGTATTTCTTCAGCGAATCTAAATCCATAAGGACATCTACCACACTATCAACATACATCTTGAGGGTATGCTCATCTAGAAGGAATGACATTGTAGCCTTCCAAATGACGTAGTTGGAAGCTCTGTCCAACCTGTCCTAATCCCTGAAGCCACTAGTTTCCATATCGAACAACTCCCTCTTTCTCATTACTACTTAGCTTCTAGGATGGCTTACGCACTCCCTGATGGAGTTGGTAAGTCTGTTGCTCATCTACGGCTTAGAGAATGAGAAATACTAATTTCCTCGGCAAGAAATCACTGAGGAAGTATTCCCTCACTATGCAATCTGCTTCCTTCTTTTGACAACTTTTCTGCCCAGCACTCAGCTTGCAGAAAATTGTGTCCCTCTAGCTTTGCATTGATGCTCTGTGTGGTTCCCTTTGCCTTGGAAAATTATCGATTTTGAATTCTTACCTCTCTATCAACGTACTCAGAGAGAGACACCCACAAAAATATAACCCTCCTGGATAGAATTGCGCAATCCCTCAGGGGATTCAAACTGTTGCTTGCTGTAGCAAGTTGGACCTAGCTTTAGTGCTAGATCTACTCTTCCTATTTCACATCAATAGCCTTGATCCCATGTGAAAATCCATAGATCTAACAATCTAAGGAATTCTACTACAACCAAATGAATCTACTTTCCCTAGATCGTAAATTACATTACACACTTATTTCAGATTTCTTCTTGAAACATTGAAGTAAATTACTGAAGCAACCTACACCAAATTAAATATGATTCTGAAACATAGAAACTGGCAAGGAAATACAAACACATAAGACACCATTATTTTTGGACAAATGTCCTCGGAAAAACCCAATGCGGGAAAACCGGTGCAGCAGTTCTGAGGGTTTACTATTATTAAGCAGTAGTGAAATATGAGTACATTTATGGATGCCTAATTGGCAATCGAAACAACAAGAAAATCTGGGAGAGATATTCCCTAAGCAACCCCGACACTCATGCTTCCTGCACTTGTGCGTTCATGCACTCATGCATTCCCGCACTCAAACATTCCTTCACTCATGTTCCTTCACTCGCACGTTCCTGCAATTGCGTTCCTGCACTCACGTGTTCCTGCACTCATGCGTTCCTGCACTCGCGTTCCTGCAGTTGCGTGTTCCTTTACTCACGTGTTCCTGCACTGGGAATAACTTAGCCTCTTGCTACTGCCTCTCCGGATCTGGAAATATTCCTTTAGATCATTATGCCTACCCCTCTACTACAAAATATCTCTTCGATCAAAACTTCCTCCTGAGAACTTCTCACTTCATAAATTTGATCTCTGGATCTCTCGGTGTGTTTTCCAAATGACCCTCAAGCCATTCCTTATATCTTCTTGTTGGACAACCAATGACCTAGATTAACTCCTAATCAAAGGCTCAGATCATTTTGACTTGATCTTCGTCTTTATCTAAAAGATTCGCCCACAATTAGATTAATACCCATTAACTATTAATTTTCCTAAGTTTAGACTTAGGAACTCCATTAAAAATATTAATTATTTTAATAAAATTGTCTTTGGGTGGAATTTCCCAAAACAGTTTCGAAGTTCTTTGGAATCCATGTACCCAAGCCTCCCTGCAAAATTTGAGGCTTAGAGGACATCCGATGCTACACCAAATCAACACTTTTCACTTGCAACTTGGCTTTGTCACATACCCAACCCAAAGGATAAGGTTTAGGATTCCAAATTTAGTTTCTTGACAATGTCTTATGAAATGAGGTTTTCTTGTGAACCACAGTCAAACAAAGTATCTACCTTGTTATGTTTTGTGATGACTCTAATATGGAACAACTCTATTCTTTCTCTTTCATTTTGAGTTTCAATGGGTTTCCTAGAATAACTAGTACTTGAAATTGAATCCTTACCTTTCCATCCCATGGCTATGATTTTTGTTTCATCTCTATAATTAGATATTAGATCTTGTTGTGTAGTTGCAACAATATTTTCTTCTTCCTTGTTATTAAACTTTTTGGGTCTCATCTCAAGATGAAGTTTCCAACAGTGGTCTTCATCATGGTATTCTTTAGAACAGTGTTTACATGTGAGTTTTTCTCCCTCTTTCTTGACTAAAGCATTATTTTTATCTTTTCCTTTGAACTTCCCTTGTCCTTTTTCTCCAGACTTAAATGACTTCTCACTAGTTTCTTCAGAAACATTCTTCCCTTTTGCTTCTAAATGAGTTACTTCTACACAAACTTCATCTAGTTTTGTAGGGTTAAACATGAGAATAGTGTGTCTTAAATAAATATGCAATCCTCCAATGTGTTTGAGTAGATTGTCTTGAGAGGATAAATCTATACCTAAAATCAAATCTCTTTTCCTACATTCTTGAGTATAAATTTTCACATTTTGACCCCTTGCCTAAAGTTTTTCCAATCCATTATAGCGTTTTGCATGTATTCTAATGGATAAAATTGTCTTCTTATTGTAACAACAAAATCATTCCAATAGGATAAAACCTTACCATGTTTCTTCATGTCCTCTTGAGTTTTTTCCTTCCACCAAATAAGTGTTGCACCTTCCAATCTAAGAGAAGCAAGCTGCATTTTGGTCTCATCATCCTTGATTCTTTGTATCTTGCAATACACTTCAATCTAATGAATCCAATTATCTAATTTCTCAGCATTTACCTCTCCATCATACATAGGAAATTCAAACTTAATGTCAAGCTTTAACAAAGGAGTTTTATCATGTCCCTTTAGAGAATTTGGAGGTGTTTGTGAAAGGTTATAAGAAGTGGAAGAAGATGAGGATGATGATGGAGGTGAAGGTGGTGGTTTGTCATCATTCCCTCCATTCCCTTTTGGAGGCTTGTCTCCTTTTCCTCCATCTCCTTTTGGAAGTTTTTAGCTCTCTCCATACAACCTTGAATTCATCTATTCATAAAGAAACTTTACCATTTCATGCATCTCAAAGAAATATTTTCTGAAAGTTATTTCGTCATCAGACATCCCTTCATGACCTTATTCATGTGCCATGACTATTTAAGCTTGAGGTGTGTTTGTTCTCATTGAAACATTTTGAGATCTTGGCTCCACAAGTTCTCCTTGTCCTCTTTTAAGCTTCAACCTTGTAAGCACAAGAAAACACTTACTAACGAAATCAAACCTTCACAATAACCTTGAGCTCTGATACCAAAATGATCTGTAATGTAAACTTGGAGGTGATGGTAAAATTGCAAGTAAATTTTTTATGTATTGTAGTTTATGGATCACTTTGAAAAACACATAAAATAATAGCTTTTAAACTTAGTTAACATCATCAAAACATAGACAATAAACCATATCAGAAACACATAGCAACAAAAATGATAAAGGAGTTCACCATTCTCCTGGGCTACATCTCTTGGTCGAGCTTCCAATGATTGGCCTCTTTCATTAAGTGCTAAAATTTGTGTTTACATGGATTTACAGTACTTATAATATAAATATTATGTCTCCAGTGGCTTTAGAATTTTCAAAACCCCCTAGTTGGGCTCTTGTTGGGCTTAATTTGGCTAAAAAAATGAAGAAGTTATGCTCTCCCAAAGTTTCTTCCGCTAATTACTCTACAATTCACACCAAACCTAGCTCAGCGCCCCAAAACCAGAATTGAAGCAAAAATCCACCTACAATCACACCTAATGGTGCAAATTTTTAGATGCTTTGAATTTCCTATAAGCCCCAGTTTCCAAAATCTCGGTTGTATGAGGGCCACGTGACCAAGGGTTGGGGCTAACCGCTTGCCCCCGTCAGTCGGTCCCCAATGCATTGGCACTTGGATGCGTTACATCCCATAAAACTGGGGTTAGTGCTTATTTCTACATGCACACCAAAATCTAGAGGGTTTGGTCACATACAGGCCATGTGCCTTGGGACTGGCTCCCTTTCCGCACACCTAGGGTCTAGCCCCTCCGCGAAGCCTCTTCCATGGTCGTATGTTGACATGGCTTGTGACTTGGGGCTAGGGCTAAGCCCCGACCCTTATTCTTGCCCCATGATTATGTGGGCACGGGGACCAGGTATGGAGCTTAGCCCCGACCTAACCTCCAAACACGAATTGCGCGAAACATAAATTTAACATTGGAGCTTATATGGTTAAGTCATAAAGCATAGTGTGGTTGTAAGGTGCCTTGCTACTTGGTGGGAGGTCTAGTGTTCAATCTCGGTGTGGTCCATTCGACCCTTAAACAAATTTTAATAGGTTGCTAGGACGTCACGTGGTAGCGATCCATTGGACCAAAAAAAATACACAGCTAGCAATTAATAAAAACTTAATGAAATTCAACCAATAAGATTAGGACACTTGTCAACCTATGATTGGTCTAATATGTATAGTCACCCTGCCTAGTCAGCATACGGATTTCCTAGTGAACATTCGTGAAACCCATCTGCAACTATTTTTACCTGCTTGGGAAATCGATTAGAACATGATATCGGGAGCATATGATTTTGGTTTTGAGTGATTCAAGTTGCATTGGATTTAGGTCATCGAGATCTGTGCACTGGTACAAGTTTTGAGAACTTTTGAGCACTTTACTAATCCCCTGGATCACATTTATAGTCAATTCCAAAGATGCAGAAAAGGAGGTTAGTGATTTGTTAAAGCAAATGAAATTTAAATTAAGTTTCAGTTGGCCATATGACCAATTGGGAGAAATATAATCCATGAGACTTGAACAAAATTATGCACTATATGTACGCATTGCAAAGCCTGAAATCAAACAATATTCTAATTTAGAAGACTGGGAAGAAAACACACTGCAGGAGGTTGAAGAACACGTTTCCAGTCAAAAAACATTGGAAACTCCTAGGCTGAAGGAAAATGAATTGAAAAGGATGAGACAAAGCATGTCCCCAACAGGTTCAAAGTTGCAGAAAGTGGCATTCAACGTATTTCAAAGAAGAAAATCCATCAATGTTGAAGAAGAATCATTAGAAGTTCAAACTTCTGAAGAGACTAACACAATCACACTATCAGGTGAGCCTACATTCTCATTATAGCAAATAGAAGAAACCATTATGGATTCTCCTTCTTCTTTAGGACAACATAGTATTTTTGCGAAGTTCATAGAGATGAAAAATAAAAATGAGGCATTGAATATTTCAACATATGTAGAGTTCTGGATCAATCTTCCACAACTCAGAGCAGGTTGTTATCTGCCTTAGATAATGAAAGAGGACAATTCCAGCTAGCATTTCTAGAACCAACGGTTCCTGTCCCTAAGAGTGTTGATGATTATAGAACTTTTATTTTTTCCTTTGATACTAAACAAATACATCCTATAGGTCAAATTTATCTCCATAAACAAGCAGGTGAACTAATTTATACATCATTGACAAGTTTTTTCATGGAAGCATCCAAATTATAGACATCCTTATAAAACATTCACTTCCAGCTAAAGCTAGAAAAATGTCTTCTCTAGCTAAGGATACCAAGATTAAGGGGTTAGAAGATCTGGTTATAAAGTTATGATTGAATCCTAATGATGTAAAAGAAGCTGAAGAAATAATAAAAAGGCAGAAATGTAGACATTCATGCACTAAGGAAACAACTAAAGTTGCCAACAATTGAACACTCCCAAGCACAGGAAGTGGGAAAGCTAGAAAAGGAAAATGAAAACATGTTTCATATGATAGTTGAACATAATGTACAAATCTAGAAAATGGAGGAAAATATGGAAAAATTAATCAAGGAAAGAGGACTTCAAATCAACACTGGAGCAAGGAAATCTACAATAGCGGTATCAATAACAGAAACAAAGTCTACCAGTCAGAACCTAGCAGAACAACTGTCAAAGGCTATGGGAGACCTATCATTAAAGGAAATGGAGATTGAAAAGATAAGAGCTCAATTATAGAAGGCCCGAGATAATAGAATAAAGGATGACAATGCATACCTTGTTGAAGTACATAAAAGTTTTAGACTAACCAAATAGTTAGAGAAATATATGAATGAGTCAGCCACTACTTTGACCTTAATAGAAGCCAGACAAAACATCTGGGTAGATATCAATTCACCTTTTTCATAATTATAGACTTCAATAGAAACTATATTTGAACAAGACCAACTTGTTAATAAATACAATGAAGCCATAACACGAATCAAAGAAGAATTGGAGCACAAGCTTGGGGAGGCTACCAAGATTATAAAGTTCCTGAATTCCAAGACTAAAGAAGAGATGGAAGAGTTAGCGATCGAGGACAGAACTGATACATTCCTCACATTCATGAGTTATGACTAAGAAAAATTTCATGCTACTTTTGGAGAAAAAGTGCCAAAGTTTGAAAGCCAAGATTAATAAATTTCACAAGAAATTCTCCATTTTGCATAACAAAGGCCTTCCTTCTTTGATAGATCAGAACAATCAACTAATTTCATAGGAAAACTGTGAGGAAATGTTGTACAAAATAGCAAAGGATAATTCCAAATTCACTAAGGTGAAAGGAATTATCAGTGGTAAAGCCTTCTTAGAAGATCTACAAGATGATTTATTCATTGAACATGAAAGTCACCACCTCTTTTTAACTAAACCCACATTTGAGAAAAATATTGAAGTGGATGAAACTTACAGAAAGTTCATTAAGTTTTAATGCCCCAATGAAGAGGAATGGGATAAATTCCTTGAGCTTATTGAATAGGAAAATTGGATTTCTCAGAAGTAGTTGTAGTGAAAAAGGGAGCAGAATGCAGGATTTCAACAACTACTTGCGGTAAAAGGAGGAGTAGAATGCAAGATAACAGGAGCATAAAGGACATAATTCAATTTGAGGCAGCAATCATCAAACAACACCCTCAAATAGTGTGTTGATTATTCAAATCAGTTCATAAAGTCTATTTTTCTGTTCTATTTTTGTAAAAAATCCAAATTAGTTTGGATAATATTGTATTTTGTAAAAGAATTATATCAGATTTAGATATTTTTGATTTACACTTTATAATTAGTTTGTAATTCTAAGTAAGAAGGGTTGAACACTTGTGATGATCCAATGACACTATTGTACTATTCTGAAATTTTTCTAAAGACAATCAAAGGATTCTGACTTCAATCTTAACAACTTTTGTGTTGATGTGAGTCTTTCTAGTTTATTCAATTTTGTTTTTCATCATATATTCAAAGGTAACATATGTGTTAGGGTAAGGCTAAGTTAATTATTAACATCCCTGATAACCCACTGCAAAGTTATTATATTTATAGAGATTAAATAATTTAACATCGTGCTTAAATTAGTTCATTACATATTTAAATTGTTTCCTTCTGTCATCTCTTGAATATATATTGTTTGGCTATAGAATTCTTCTGCACACATCAATTGTATTTGATTAATTAAGTATTCAGTATGAATGTTTGATTTTCACATATCTTCTCATTTTCCACTTTCAAAATCAATTAAAATATTTTATGTTATTATGAATGAAAATCATCCCTTTGAACTTCTCAGAAATATTTGGATTATACAAGTATTAAATGTTTAATGCATTGTCATCCAACTCAATTAAAACCCTTAGATGCTTTGATACAGTTCCCCAACCTAGAAATGTCTACAAAGATACAACACCTACCTCAATGATGATAGCATGATGATAATATGTATTGTAACAGATGATGATCTCAATTGATCTATTCTTGATCCAGACCTGTCACATGGCAAAGCGCTTGAGTCCTTAGCCAGTCCTTAGCCACTGCTTCTGACTTTGTACTTTAGGGGGAGATTTGTTATAATCCATTTTGTCACATTCACTCAAATGGCCTTAAAACTAGATCAAACAACATCCTTGATGCCTTTCAATAATCCCTTTGCAAAGCCTTGAGCATTATCCCTCCAAAGAGTCTAAGTTTTCTAGGCTAATCAGCTCAAAAACCTAGTTTTTAGAGCCATCACACTTTCTCTTATAACAACCTACACTATTTCATATTGCATAACTTAGCAACTGCACTCATCAACACAAGTTTCCTTCACAACAAGTGCGATGGTTCTATAACTTTGGTAAAAATTAAAAATAATTTTGAATCTTCTCTTTCTAGAAGCATCCAAAGTGGTTTTAACCATTTACGATTGATTGAGATCTCGAATTCCTATCCTAGAGGTCTTATCTCTTATCCCTAGAGCTTATCCTCCCTCATATGTGGATTTAAGTCCTAGATTGGTGAATCCCAAACCACCCTATTTACCTTATAATTTATCGCCTCCCATAGAGTCTGGGTTGGCTTTTGGAGACTCTCAGTTATGCCTCGATGTTGCTTCTTTTTACCTAAGGACCCATTACCATCCTTGACTTGTGATTGCGGGCTTTCTTTGTGGCTAAGGAAGGACAAGTTAGGTGGGAGACGTCTACATGGTCAAGATCTATAAAATGGTTGTAATCTTCTCCTACATTTCATTAATACAAAAAGCTATGTTTTCTAATACTTATGTCTATTTGAACCATATGTATTTTGATGCCTTCTTGACTCATTGATTAGAGATATTAGTCTATTCTATTTGTATCTTGTAGTTCTCTTGCTTGTTATAGTTTTTTTGCAGGTTCCACTTATATCATTTTGAGTTGGATTTGGACCCCACAAGATAAGAGAAGAGGAGAACTTACGTTGGACTCTTGGTAGGTCTTTCCTCTATATTCTAATTTCTATAAGGAAAGCACAAGTTTTTCTTTTTGTTGTTTCTATATCAAGCCACTAGATCTAGGGAGTTCACTTATGTCCACAGAATAGAATTTTCCGTTAAACATATCCAACTCTATTACACCTGATCCACACAATTCCCTACCAATTGTTAAATTATTTGAATTCCTTCATTTTCAACCAAAACACAACACCAAGGACAATCATCCTTTGGTGCCCTTTAGTGTTGGAAAAAATATTGCAACCCAAGGTATCAATTAGAAGTGATGACTCCTTTGAATATTTGTGTAGTGATATATCCATTCCATATCCATTCGTATGTAGCTTCATAAAAGTTCAAATCTTTTGATATCCGTTTCCTTGGTTTCTCACATTATCCATGGGCGATCAAGTATTTATGCATACAATATCATTTTATATCACTCAACGCTAAGCTGTAAAAATCAATTTCTTTTGATTATAAACCTTTGGTCAATACTCATGGCCTTATGAACAGAATGCAAACCTTACATTTACTTCATGCATCACACACACCCATGCTTTCCCTCAACGCATTTTCAAATATAAATTTCTTTAACCTATTTGTGTAATACTCACTTATCCAATTGTCCATCATGACAACTCTCACATGCATATATCTTTAATATTTGTATCATATCCCATTTATTGGCAGTGTCCTACCTTAAACAAACCCCTCTTGGGTATCCATGTAATATATTCATTAAAATTCTAACAATTTTTTTTATATCTTATCCTAAAGGAATTTTTACCTAATTCCTTCAACTTACTAGTTGTTGTACAATGGATTATTTTAATACCTACCCAACTACTTCTATAGCTTTCCTGGAAAAGTATTCTCTTGTCATTGTCCTTAGGATTGCTTTTCCTAAAAAGGAAGATTTTAATACCAATTTCATATGAATAGACTTCATCTTTCCCTGATGCATAAAATCATCGCTCGTAACTTGTTAACAATTAATGAAAACATGTTCTATATACCTTCTAAATTATCATCCAAATAAAAAATAAATTTCAAGGGAAACTCCCTTTTCTTAATATTTTCCACAACTTAAGGACTCCATGGTCCAACTTTTCTTATCAACCAAGTCAAGCTCTCCTTGAATAATTTCTATTCATAACTACCCTCTTATGCAATTCTACAATTAGTTCAAAGAGGAAATTTACTAGTTTATTTGAACTTTAGTATATTAACTTATGCAACAAATGTTTATTAAAATTTATTGTACCTTTCAACAAGCACACTGTCCCATTTGTTTATTCTTAAAAGCTTAGGAAACTCCTCCCCCTTGCACTCATGTGCATAGTAATTGTATTAACATTCACCACATAAATATCATTATCCTTTAGTTTAACAACAATTTATGACACAATTATGTTTACTTAAACATCCATTGCTTTTGTTATCTACATCAACTTATCTTCCTAGCAAATTATTTCTATAGTCCACCCAAGGGATCATTTTCCAGGAAACCTCACTTTGTTGTATTTTTCTTGATCCAACATGATCAAACTAGTTAGTCTCTTGTTTTGACCAACACTTAGTTGGCCTTCATATTAATCCTCTATGCAAATTTTCACTTCATAAGAGGTTTAATCAACTTAAAAATCTTATGCCATCCCCCTTTTCCCAAGGATGACAACAATGTGTCCATTTTATTTATTTAAATGGTTGGACATTAGTCCTTAGATTCTTATCATAATATCATAAAAATTTATCATCTCTCTTAAGTTATTCTTTCTTACTTTTGTTGTCACACAAAATCAGGGCATTCAAACCTTAACCTTTCCAACACTTACTCTATTGGTCTCCATGCTCATTCATGTGCAATTATTGCACCCATGAAAGAACCCATTTCACATCATTATTATTTCATGTTCTTTCTCATATCAAGGATAGCACTAACATGTCCTTCTGATATCTAACATCACTCTTACAACCTACCATGGGATTTCCTTTTTAATTTTTAAGCATCTTTAAGGCCTTGCCATTACCTTAATGGAAATTAACATAGGCACTCTCTCCAAGAGGCCTTTTCCTTCCATGGAGTGACTTGATTTACATACTTGAATTTCACTCACTTCCAAGTGAGAACTTGTGCCAACTTATCCAAGGTCCTTATGTCCATTTGGCATAAGCTTTAACAAAGTTAGTGTTCCACAATCTAATGTTGTTGGTAGCAAGAAATCCTACTACTTCCTACTCACATCACCATTCATACAATTTTTATGCATTCATGTTATGGATTCAAGGATACTTGTAGGTAATATTTAAATACACCCATGTGCATATGCATATATATCTAGGTGCATCACTTTACACATTATTTCTTTTACTCAAACTTCAATGCTAATATGATATTTAGGACTTTACCTTCCTACTCATCCACTCAACAATCCCCAACTATACTCTTAAAAAATATGGCTCTCTTTTACCAAGATATTCCTTCATTTCACCCTTACTCCTATGAGCACTATGTGCCACATGTCCTCCTATAGAGAAAACTAGTCAGTGTTCAGTCTACCCAAAACATAAGAAGTAATCCTTACTCTTACTTCTTAGTTCAACTAATCTATGCATCTATCCTCATGCCTTCATCTAGTAGACAAGGACATCCTTGTTTATCAACTTAATTATTATTCCATCCTCTACAACATCCCTTGTCCTTTCTCTTCAAGGCACCATGCCTTGATAATCCAGGTCACCTACCGCAAAATCAGAACCAAGGACTTCTAACTTAGGCCTTTACCCTTTTACCTCACATTAGCATACTAGCTTTAGAAATTCAATATTTTACCATTGATTAAACCTCCCCTTTTCAATGGAATGTTGATTATGGAAATATCATATATCCAAGGATGTAATGTCACAAGGTTATCTAGGTATGGCCAATTCCATACCACCTACCTATAAGAAACAATTCCTTAACCATTCTAGGGCTTTCACATCCTTCATAGCAAGGTTGCTAGGAAACATCCAACTTTCCCAAGATTCTTACAATTCATAAATATTTATCCTTCAATTAATATCATGAGCATCCCAAAGGAGATTCACATGTGCACAATTATATCTCAGGAATGCATGTCTTCATTCCTTATTTCATTGATTTAAATCATAGAACTATGCCTTCCAACAATGTTCCTCTAGCATTGCTTTCAATGACACCCATACAATCACCACACTTTTCATCCTGTTATTCATCCTTGTTTCTTTCATTATCAACACCAATCATAGGAGTCACACCCTTTTAAACAACCTTCCTCAAGGCACAACTTCCAATATAAGACTCCCTTATCAAGGAAGCACTCTAGACATAATTGCTCCATTTTAGGAAATATAACCTTCCATCCGAGGTTAATTTTAGGAAACACTACAATTGCCACACATACCTAGTAATTTTTATCTTGTTGTGATTCATATTTGTGGTATATATTTGGCCCCTTCAAAACTAATAGTTGAATCATGGCTCTAATGGATTTCTATAAAGTACCTGATCCCTAGGGCCACTGTATAAAGGAAAAGTACCAATTTTTATTCTTCTTGGACCATATATAATCTTCTTTATGAGGTCACAACCCTCTTCTACTCATTGAGATATTTCTAGCAATATAAATTGTTCCTAATTAGGATCTCTAGGGACAAAGTTATGGACCTTGAAATATTTTTCGCTTCGTGCCATGCCAACATCCATAGAGATGGCACATGGTTGACATGTGGTAGTCCTACTTATGTGTCACTCCCTATTCCATCATGAAATATTGAAATGTGATTGACACATGATAGTCCTATGCCCATGTATTACCACCACATTGGGCCCCCTCGGTAGGACAGATATTTTAGTTGCTAAGTCACATTTGAATATAGGTTTTTCATAAAAGAATTGTTTATAAAGGCTTTGGATCCTTGGTCTTTTGAATACATCCAAAACTGGTCTTGTGCTAAATTAATAATAAACCATTCGAATCCAGGATTCCTTAAAAGGGGGGTATTTTCCTAAGGTTCTATACTTTTGAACTTTCAAATCTAGAATCAATCAGTAGATGGAAAACCTCGATGAATATGGCATCTACCAAATTATATTAACACTCATATTTGGGTTTTTTTTTTAAATGATTATTTTTACAAGGAGCTATAATTTTGGATCTCAAACCTTGCATCATCTCCAATATTAGGTCCACAGCATCGCCACATAGAATTTGTGTCAAATCCACGTCATACTTTCCATGTTAGATAATACCTCCTTTTGCTCATTCAGATATCCAAATTTCAAATTCTTCTAGATTCATTTAGAAATCCAATCATCCAAATTCATTTGAATTTGGAAAACCCCAAAAGGGCCATTTCAACTTTCATATTTTTGGTCTTTCAGATTCCATGTCATTATCCACGAGGGAACCCCCCCGGTTGCTACATCATCATGACCACATGTTAGAAGCCTCATCGACATGCCATATTAGCATGCCATAGTAACACTCCCCGTCATTTGACCAAATTTATATGTCATCATTGCATCTAGGCATGCCACATCATCATTCCAGTCCTTTCATTATGTTCTCTACCTTGTTAGCATCAAAATTGGTATTTTCCAAAAATGGTGTATTTTCTAGAAGTTTTGGACCTTTTGATCCAGATTATGTCGAATGATGGAAAATGTCTCAGTAAACAAAAAACATGCAATTTTAATATATTGTGTATTTTTTGGATCCACCCAGATTTTCTTATGCAACATAAAGGTTCTAAGCAACTAACAAGATGGTGAATTGATGGATCTTTAGGTATCCAAACTATTTCTATTGATGGGGAAAGATTTCGAAAACCAATGGGGAGAGTTAACTAATGGATTCATGTCCTTCTACTATTTGGATTTTTTGCTAGCAATGAAGAAATATCCAAAAACCAGTGAAAAAAGGGCATCTACCAAAATTTAGGTCCTTCAAATACATTTGGATCTTGTGAAATTCTTCATCAATGATCAACATCTAAATACAAATAAATCTTAAAGCATTTGTTATTAAAATTATGGATGTCTCCTAATTCGAATAATTGGACATCCACTTGTTACCAAACATCTTCCCCTTTTATCCACTGTCAACTAGGTCCACAATTATAGCTCCCTTCATGCATATGTGAATATGGGTTGGGGCTAAGAACCCCCATCTCTAAATTTCAAAGAAATTATAGAGTTCAAATAGGATATTGTAACTTGCTCTTTACTGATTTATTCTAACCTTAATGGGTGTATAGTTGTCCAATTTCCTTTGAGGAGTCCTAACTCCTCCATGGCTTGAAAAGGCATTCAAGATCCATGCCTACATAACTTTTTTTCAATGTTTTAATATAAGTTTAATAGTTGCAACAAACCAAGCATTTACATTCATTTAAAAGGGTTGTACTAGTGAAATCATGTATTTCCCATATTATAATAGGTTTCTTAAGTTTATCAATGGGTTCTTTAACTTTGAGTTTCATATTTCGAATCCATCACAGTGATAATTTTGGTGTGCCAACATTTTGAACCATCAAGTGCAGTTTATCATTATGGAAAAAATGATGAAGAAAATTTGATCATGCCTAAGAATAAATAAGTGAGGGGGACCCTAGGGAATAAGTTAGAGGGTTAGAAAATAATTAAAACTGATAAGAGACTAAAAATTAATAATTAATAACAAAATATAGAAAAAACATCCAAAAGAATAATTGAATATAACAACAATGAAAATCATAATAACTATTATTAAAAATAAATAAATAATAAAATATTTTTTAAAAAAAGATTATTGGAAGGTAAACAACAACAAAACAACAACAAACAACAATAACTAAAGAAAATAATAGACTAAAGTAAACCATGACAATTAGTAAAACTATAAGATAACCAAAGCGAGAATAAAAAGAAATTTATGGGGGATTATTTAATTTTTAATATACAATTAAGGAAATTAATTAATATTTAAATAAATAATTTAATATTTTAAATATAATTATGATAATATTTATACAAGGAACTTTTATTTAGTATTAGATGTTAATATAATTAATATAAATGAACCAGAAATTAAGAAAAAAATGATATAAAAGGAAATTAGTATAAGTTACTAAAAATTAAATAATAAAATTTATTTAGAGACATAATAAAAGGATAAATAAATAGATAATGGTAATACCAACAATGAGAATAAATAAAAAAGCTAAATAAATATTCAAGGGTAATACTAATCATCATATTTAATAATAATAATTAATTAATAAGGTTAGGAGTTATATGAAGATTCTTTTTATTGAGTCTTCACTTTAAAGCTTAGGATCTCAGGCTTTTCCTTAGGTTTTTGGGTACACTTCATCAATGGAACCCACTGCTCATAGGCAATGGGTTTAAGGCACCCTATGCCTAGTTGGAGCTAACCAGCTCCCATGAAAATTACCCAATTTGCATTGATTAGTATGCTTAGGGAAGCCTTGTAGACATATCGCATAAGAACACAAACTACAAAAAAGCATATATAGTGATAAATGCACACATCATTAACCATAATTACCTATAATGGACACTCATACAAGAGAACGCAATGTATACATATCTTAGGAATTTGTACACAGAGCTTTAATACTTATCATCTGTAATATACCACCAACTAGTTGTAGGCCTCCAGTGTTCCTCCAAACCATAGACTACATTTCTCATAATCTCTTAGCAGCAAGAAAACCTTGAGCTAATGCCATAACTCCTCAAGAGTAAAGGTTCACCTAGATTCAACTGCATCATGTAATTGGTACCATACAAGTGTTGGGACAAGTACCAACTCTAGCAACCTTCTTAACCACAATTTTGCATTCCCCGCAATGCACAACCCATGATAGTGCACCCCTTCATTACCTCTATAGTCCATCAAGTTGTGCCACTACTTCTTCTTGAGGATCAAGTGCAAAATGGGGAGGAAGTCTAAAAAACTTGTGGCTCTGGAACTTCTAGCTACCATTAGAAATATTTTCAAAACCTCTCAGAACTTGCACTAGGCATACCAACCCAACTAATTCTCCATCCAAGCCCTAGCCTTTCCCAAGATGAGCAAGGAGAAATGGCCAAACAATTCACTGGTAGACTAACCCAATCAACTTCCCATCCAAGCTCCAATCTCTCTTAAGGCAAGCAAGGCGAATTAGTCATCCAATCTACCATGGAATTCATAATAGTTTACCAAGTCACAAGGTTTAATGGTTGTTTGAAGTCACATGGTTCAATGGTTATCTCAGTCACGTGGTTTAATGGTTATCTAAGCTCGCAATTCACCTAATCTTCACATATCCAGCTAGAAACCAAAAAGTGTGCAACGAATAGGAGAACATGGTACCTACATGCAGAGAATATCAAATGGTATCAAACTCTTCAAGCATACTCAGAAACATAACTTATATGTGCATGTTTTATTTCTTCCTATTGTCACACGAGGAACTCACTCACCCTTACTTTTGACTTAGGATATAAAATCCCTTCATGACTTTAGGTTATATTCATAAAGTGACTTGCTAGCTCACAATTGAAAAACTAAATTGGGGAGGAGAAAACAGAGCAATGGTGAAGTGAGAGGCTAGGGTTTCATCAAAATAATCCTGACAAACTTGCAGGAATCCCTGATGGTGAAGGGATTGCAGCAACAACATATGACGAACCTGCTGACTGGGGCCATGAGTAGACTAGAAAGGGGGGGATAGATCCCCTCCTATTGGAATATAGCGGCAGGGGAATCTAGCCGGCACGAAGCAGCAACAAGCAAAAATGGTGGTCGCGGCAAAGGACCTTCGGTCTTGGGATCGAAATGGAAAGTGGGTATGGGAGGACAATGTCTACCACGGGCTGCCAAGAAACCGAGATTCGTTATACCCAACAACAAGCTGGAGGAATACAGGAAGTACATGAAGGACCACACCCTTATTTGCAAATTTATTGGAGCTTGGCCAACAAAAAAGGAGTTTATTAAATGGATTTAGAAAAGATGGAAACTGAAGGGCCAGATTGATCTCAAACTGGGGGCAAAAGGATTCTTCACAATGATATTATCCAACCTGGAAGAAAAAGAGAGGGGTTTTCAGGATGGGCCCTATTTCTTCAATAACGCAGGCCTTTTCATAAGATATTGGGAGGAATGTTACAACCTAGATCAGGAAAAGCTCCTTGCTGCCCTAGTTTGGGTTCGAATTTTTTCCTTACCAATGGATTTCTAGGATCCAGAAACCTTAGAAGGGATTGGAAACTCTATTGGAACCTTTGTTAAGGTTGCAGACTCCACATGATGGGGAAGGTACACCTCTTATGCCAGAATTTGCGTCTACATGAACATCACTGAACCACTACCATATGTCATAGAACTGGAATACCATGATGAGATCTAGAAATAGCCCCTATATTACGAGCACATCCCCTTCATATGTCAGAACTGCCATGAATATGGCCATTTCTATCAAGCTTTCCCGCTAAACCAAAGTGAAAACCCTACAATTGATAAAAAAGAAGGGGAATCAACGACAAGAGAAGATGGGGAAGGGTTCTAGGAGGTTCACAGAAGGAAAAGGAATAAGAGGCCTATTGGAAACCAGAAAGCGGTCCAAAACGAAAAAGAGCATCGAAACCAGAACCGGTTCGTAGTCTTACAAGAGGAGGAAGTGGGAGAGGCAATCCCTAACATTACAACGGAAGCTGAAAATCCACAAAAAAATCCCCAGAAGGAAACAAGCCCAAGAGAAAAGAGGAAATAGAAACTAAAGGAAAGGTGAGCCCCAATCAAATGATAGAGCATAATCATATGGAGATTGATAACCTGAGGGAAGACCTCAACATCGAGGAACAAGTGATGAAGTGCTTACTACAAGAATTGAGGCACTTAGATAAATGGTTCATCCCAGAAGACCATAAGAAATTATATAGGGAAACCTTCCAATAATACAAAGCCAAGTAGGGAACAACTATCATATTTCAACTAGAACACCTAGGTACCAAGCTAGCCAAGGGAAAGAACCAGGACCCTGAGGAAAAGGGGGGAAGAAGTGAGGAAGAAGAACCTTGAATGAGTCCATACAAATGGTGGGGGAGCTACTAGTAAATTCTGGAAGGGTAGTACCACTATTAGAGGTATTCCAACGGCCCCCTAAATTGTTGAAATGATCATCACAACCTAGAACATAAGAGGCTTCAACGGCAGAGGAAAAAAAAGGTACCTTAAAGAGATATTGAAGAAAGACAAGCCAAGCATCATGATAATATAGGAAACCAAGATCAGTGAAAGAAAGTTGAAGGAAATTCTGAAAAATTTCAAACCCCGGTACCAAGTAATGGCTCAGGACGCCAATGGCAGTGTGGGAGGGCTAGCAATCCTATGGAACCTTGAAGAGATAATGTTTGATGAATGATCAGCCTGCCAAGAATACTCATAGGAAAATTCCGGCATATCAGGTCTAATGAATGGGTGATGCTTACAAGGGCCTATGGACCACATATCCTAGGGGAAAGAGGAAAATTCCTCCAGAATCTAAAAAAATGAGGAGCCTATACCCAAAGGACCTATAGGTTGTCGGTAGATATTTCAACATGATTATCTCTCTAGCTGAGAAGAAGGGAGGAATGAGAAGAACAGACGTTGATATGGAAGCCTTTGGAGATCTTATTGTAGAACTACACCTAGTGGATCTACCAATAATTAATGGAATCCACACATGGAATAATAGGAGGGGAGGAAGCCATCAAATTTCCTCCTACCTGGATAGATACTTGATCTCAAAACAAGCCACAAGAAGAGACATATTCGTGGAAGCCTCGATCCTCCTATGTATAAGCTCTAACCACTGGTTGATAAGACTGGAGATAGACTTTAAAGTACAACCTAAGAACCGCCCTTTCCAATTTGAGGCATTCTGGTTAAGAGACCCCGATATTCTAAAAAAAATTGAGGAATGGTGGGGAAGGAGTGAAGAGCAAGGGTGGAATTGCATGCATACCTTCCAACTAAAATTGAAGGAACTAAAGAAAAAAACTAAGAAAATGGAACAAGGATGAATTTGAACATATTGTGAATGACCAACAACAGATGAACAAAAGAATGGGGGAGTTGCAACAACAAATTATTCAAGAAAGGAGATCAGAGGATCTTGTGAAGGAAAAAGGACTGCTAATAAACTAGCTGGAGGTAAGAATAAAGCAAGAGGAAGATCTCTGGAAACATAAACCAAGGGTAAATTGGTTGCGGGAAGGAGAACGAAACACTCATTTCTTCCATAAAGCCATGGTCCAACACAGGCAACACAATAGAATATACTCTTTGAGAGACAAGGAGGGGAATCGCAGGGTTCAACATATGGAAATGGAGGAGCTACTTGTGAACCACTTCAAAGACCTCCTCACAGAACTGCTAGAGAACAAGTCATAATCCATACAAATAATTACGAACAATATCCCTTATATGGTGTCACGGGACCAAAATTTAGCCCTGATGCGAGCTGCCACGTTGGAAGAGGTGGAAGAAGTTTTCAAAGGAATGAAAAAAAATAAGGCCCCTGGCCCCGATGGATTCATGACGGAATTTTTCCAAGCAACTTGGCGCTTCATGACACAGGATATTCTTGAGGTGGTGGAGGAATCTTGTCGTAACCAAAAGGTATGTCCCAGTTTGAATGCTACTTTCAGTAGTCTTATTCCAAAAACTTTGAAATCTAAAGATCCACAAGGGTTTCATCCCATTGTATTATGTAATGTCATTTATAAAATTATTTCTACGCTAATTGTAAAGTGCCTCAAACCCTTACTGCCCAACCTCATATCCCCAAAGAAAACTGGATTTGTAGAAGGAAGACAAATCTTGGATGGGTTTGTAGCCTCATTGGAAATAGTGCATTCACTAAAGATGAGAAAGCTTCTAGGGATGATGATTAAGTTGGACCTCTCTAAGGCCTACGATCAACTAAGTTGGGCCTATCTAAACGACATCCTCAAAGCCTTTGGTTTCGATCAAAGATGGATAAATTGGAGACATGCCATGATATCCTCCACTGTTATCTCTATCCTGCTAAATGGGTCTCCCACCCCCACCTTCAACCCAACCCGTGGCTTAAGATAGGGAGACCCTATCTCTCCTTTCCTCTTTATTCTTACAGCGGAAGGGTTGGGTCATTTTATCAAAAACGAAGTCATGGAATCTAGGCTTCGGTGCCTGAGGATCTAGGGCAATGACCTGACCATTACACATCAATAATTTGTGGATGACATCATGCTCTTTTGTCAAGTATCCCTATGAGAAGCGCGTCGAATAAAAGAAGTCCTTCTCACCTTCATGGAGGCCTTGGGGACAAGGATAAATAATGACAAATCATGTATTTTTTTTTCAACACCCAAGGGAATGTTTAGACCTACCTTCCCAAGATACTGGGGTTTGGCATTGGGACCCTCCTATCTAAATATTTAGGAATGGCCCTATCTGAAAACTCTTTGAAGACCCCTTGTTGACAATCAATTCTTCAAAAGCTTCAGGGAAAGCTTAGCAATTAGGTTTTCAGATCCCTTAACTTAGCGGGCAAGACAATCCTCCTCAAAGCCATGCTTCAGCTTATCCCCACTTATCAACTATCTGGCATGGTTGTCCCAAGAGGGTTTTGCTCCAAAATGGTTGACATTTTTAAAAAATTTCTTTGGGGTGGTCCACAACAAGTCAAGAAATGGGCCTTGGTTTCTTGGCCTGGCCTAGCAAAAAATAAAATGGAAGGGGGGCTAGGCCTCAAAGACCCCTACACTCTGAACCAAGTTCTAGGAGAAAAATTATGGTGCAGATGGATTGATGGATGGATGGATCTCTGGAAACAAATATGGACAATAAAATATAACATGTCGGAAAGAACCGAAGATATATTCCGATATAGGGACCATCCTAAAGGATCGGCGGTGTGGAACCTGGCAACCCAAAACATGAACCTCATTAACCAACATGCTTTCTGGGAAATCCACAACGGTAAAACAACAAGATTCTAGCACGACTCTTGGCAACAAAGAGAATGAATGATTGAAAGGAAAGATCTGAGGGACATATTTATATATACTACAGACAGGAACATACACCGAGTAGAGAAATTATGGAAAGAAGAACAAGGGGTGGGGGGTTGGAGAAAATGGAAAAAGAAGGAAGATTAGCATTAGGCTCCAGAGACTGCGCAGTGGACTGAGTTAGATAAAGAACTGGGATCGAGAAAACTAACGGTCCTAAATGATCCAGATATTCTGAGATGGGGTCATACCACAAAAGGGACCTTTACCATAAAAGAAGCATATGATCTCCAAATAGGGCAAGCCCAAGAAGGACATAATATAATATGGAAAAAAATATGGAAGGGAGGATGGTGGCCAAAGGTAACACATTTCCTATGGATGGTTAGTAAAGGACATATCCTAACATGGGACTAGCTTCAGAAAAGGGGATTACATGGACCTTCCTTTTGTTGGCTTTCCCAATAGCATAGTGAAGACTTGGAGCACATGCTTAACACGTGCCTGTTCGTTGAACAGAAATGGAGGCAGATGCAAGGAGTCTTTGGAAGAATGGATCAGGATCACCATAGTATCAGGGAAACAATTATCCTTTGGAGAAGCCACATCTTCTCTAGCCCAATGATAAATAGAGCTTGGGGACTGGCCCTAGGCCTAAACCTATGGGCCATCTGGAAGGAACAGAATATTCAAATCTTCAAGAACCAATCCTCAACTCAAGAAAAAGTTTGGGAAGGAGTAATTCAAAACATCAGGGAAATGATATTAGCAGAGAAATAGAACTAAGAGGATTGGTAGGTACCCCCCCAGGAAGATTGATAGGTACTTATCTCCGGAAATGATAGCTCCCACTACTTGGAAAAAATGCAGGGTAGGCATGACATCTGTAAACCATTTCACTGCCCCGGGGGAAGGATTTATAAAACTAAGTTTTGATGGGGCCTCAAAAGGAAACCCTGGATCGATTGGCCTAGGTGGCCTCTTTCAAGATTCCCAAGCCAACACTCGATTAATATATGCAAATTCTTGTGGGTTCGCTAGTAATAATGAAGCAAAATTTGTTGCGGCCAAGCAAGGCTTGCAAATAGCTATCCGCATGGGATATTGAAATGTAGTAGTTGAGGGGGACTGAAGCCTGGTCATCAACACGCTAACAAAGTTGAGCCATGGATCTAAATGGGATAAGCTCAGCCACAGTTGGAGAAAAACCAAACTAATCCAAGAAATTGGAGAGCTGATCCACAAGTTTGACTACATCATGGTTAATTATGTCAAGAGAGAAGGGAATAAAGGGGCATACTTCTTAGCCAATTGGGGTTGCAACCATCAAAATGTCCTGGTGGAAAAACTTTGACCAGTCCAGCCTGGGGATGATAGGTATCGGACTCTAGCTAAAATCCTGGTACAAGATTAGAGGCAAAGCTTCCAATATGGCCTCCCAAGTGGCCAAGACCCCGATCGGGGTGTGAGCCGATGGTTGGGAAATCAAATAGAGGTTTAATGGAGGGTACCTTCGAGTACAGTACCACCGCCCTCCACACACTTAAAGCGATGGGAGCGGTGGCCTCTTGCATGATGGCATGTAGGGAAGGTGGAAAAGGTGGCACCATAGTTGTGTTAGTGAAGGCCTTAATAAGAGTAAAGGGAGACAGTTGGGTGCTGTTGTTCGTATCGATCATGGGCAGGAAGGCTGGTGCACCAGATAGACTATGCAACGCCATCCATGGTACCAAGCACATCGTCTGCTTGTAGGAATTACAAATTATGTAATCTGGTATCTATCAACCCTCGCAAAGTTGACCTGTTCTGGTTTTCGCTTAAGGGAGAGGGGGATGTTTATGGGTGAAAGTTGCGAAATTGAGTAGCACTAGAGGAATTGAGGGTGGAGGTTGGTGGCACTTTCCTGGCCTTGCATTTGTCTTTTGCATCTACTTGGTATTGTATCCATTTCCCTCTGCTTCGAAATTCTCCTACCTCGCATGGGAATCTTGGGAATTCTGGGTAAAGGGCCAAGTAAAGCAGCTTGTAGGGGTCCTGCGGGTATAGATAGAGTGACAGGCTCGGGGGGGGGGGGGGGGGGGGGGGGTAGAGTTTGACAATCCACCCGTAGTCTTAGAGAAGGCCCCTGTTGTAGATGCATGTGTAGTTGTTGGGAGATAGGTAGGAACTGCAACAGAAGGGGAAAGACTGAGAAATATGGGAGGGAAGTCTGGCAAGGGAATGGAGCTGGCTATAATAGGTAGATAGGTGATGGCAACATCATGGGGCTCAGCGATGAGGGGATGACTGGGTTGGGCTATCTGATTGCATCTTGGGGAGAGGGGAAATGGTATGTATACCCTGGTTGGCTGAACGAGGGCATGTGGCAGCATTCACCAACTTGTAATTGGGGAGTGGAAGCTAACTTGCTTGAGGTCGAGAGGTGGTGGTTGTGGCGGCGGGGTACCACTGGGGATGGTAGTGGGTTAGACTCCTAAGGGGAATTGACCTACGACCATGAAGGCTCCGACATTACAATTGAAGGGGAAGGGGAGGAACAAGGCAGAGCGACAAATTGTAACACTACCACCCGAGTGGAGGACTACTGTTATATTCTGTTTAGCCGTCTTCGGTTAACGAATTATTGTAATGAACAGTACTGAGATAGCGCAACCATGGCTCGTCTTGTGAAAATTCGTGGTCGTGGAAGACGGTCCCAAGCGACCAGAAGGGACATGAACCCGAGCACGTGTGAGGCTCGTAGAGGTAGGAAAACAGTGGAAAGACTTATCAGTGAAGAGGAAAAGGCATACCATGAGGGCACAAATGATGTTGTAGATCTAACCCAAGAATATTATAGATCTGATATGAAAATATAAGACAATGCAAATAAACTTAGAATTAGTATGAAATGCTTCTTTATTGATCAAACCCTTACGGTAGGGCAACACCATACATTCACTCCTTCAGGAAGGAGAACACTCCACAAGCCATATGCTTGTTCATACAATATTCCTTGACAATATTTCTTGACTTCTCCATTTGGAGTCCCTAGCCTCTATATAGGCCTCATACATACAATACCATAGATCATTACCATGGGTCCCTCATACCATCGACTAATACCATGGGCCCATTAAATTATTACTAACTACTTGTGGTCCCTTACATGATATGGGTTAACCACCTTATTTATTACTATGGCCCATCCCATTATTACATTATTACCTTGGGTACCTCCCTTGGTACCCCATATTATCCCCCCTAGGTATATAACATTCCACCCCCCTTAGCATGTTTCGTCCCCGAAACATGGGAAGAGCACAAATAATAAGATCTACTCAAAAGAGTAGTCCACTGATACCATGCACGTGCATCTAGCCATCCAAGAGAAAGGTGAACCCTCGATCTCGCTGATGCCTCACTCGCTTGAGATCGAAGTTGACCGTGGCAGCTCTTCTGTGTTGATGTGTAGTAGGTGGATCTTTGCTCCTCGCTATCCGTCAAATGGGGGTTGTGACTACTTGGTTTCCATCTTGATGGTTGTCTTGCGAGGTGATGTGGGTGATGATATGTTGAAGTTTTAACCCACGGTGTCTTTTTCTTTAATTCACCCTGTTGTGGTGCCTATTGTGGGGTCTTCTTTTCTAATATGACTTCAACCACTGAACTCTCATCAGATGTGTCAGCACCTGTTACCTTTTCGGCTTCAGCCTCTGTTTGTGTTTGATTATCGACCATCAACTGCTCATCATCTGATATGTCAGTCCCTGTAACATCTTATGCTTCAACCTCCTTGGATTCTACCTGCTTATTAATGGAAATATCCTGTAATGTAATTTTCTTCTTTTTATACGAGAGCTTTAGGAATTTCTTCTGCACATTAATATTTATAGTACCCACTAATTCCATCCAAGGGTATCCCAAAACAACATCCATGTTATCCATATCTGAAGCATA
>APFE030767896.1:0-10719 GCA_000404065.3 Pinus taeda | reverse complement strand
TATATTCTAACTTACACAATATTTAATATATTTTTCCATATTATTTATTATACACATACCTTGTTTCTAAGTACCTTGTAGAATTGCTCATTGATATAAAATATTGGAGTTCTTTTATTGGGGTTAGATAGTTGTTCATGTGACATTACACATGCGTGTGTAATAGTTAAGGTAATTGTAAGACACTATATGTGTTTGTAATAGTTAAGGTAGTTGTAAGATGATACAAGTAATATGAAAGTAATTTCATCACTAACTTTAGTCTCTAAAATTTTGATGTTTAAAATCGATTAACAATTTTGATATTTAAAATTGATTTATAGTAATCCCACACATATAAATAAAAAAATTGAAAACTTTCCTGATTGAACTTACATGGCTTTCTACGTCATGCTAAAAATGTGAAATGTTTTGTGACAATGGTTCTAAATTTATTTTTCTTGCGTTCCGAGTCCACAAATAAACTTTTCGTTTTTGTACTTTTCGTTTTTTTATGGGTTGACAGCTTGCCAAATCCATAGATTTCACAAGGTAAGTGGATTTAATATTGAAATTTTTGTATAAGCAAAGAAGAGAAACACATGTCAATCATGTAAATAAAGTCTATAACTACATATGTTGATCATATAAATGAAGTTTGTTGGCCGATAGTGAATTTCTCTTATATCAGTTCTTCCGTGGGATAGTATAATTAAAGGAGGGGTTTTCTAATTTTGAGTTCGTTTGGGAGTCAAATCTTTCCATTGGTAAATGTTACTCACTTTTTTTTTCAATTGATCGATAAATTTATAAAGATTTTTTATTCTCATCTGAAGTATTAACATACTTAGTAGTTTGAGAGTGACTCTTAAGTCCTAAATTAAGTTTTGGATGGACATGGGATGTTTACAAAATTTTAAAATTGCAAGTTCAGTGATGGGTAGTGATGGAGTTTATTTTTATTTAAGTTGGGTCTCCTTCTTATTATAATGTTAGTTTGTGCAATTGGTTTCAGCGAAAAAAATACAAAATCCAAATTTTCATGTGGACAAATAGTATTAAATGCAAGTTGTCATGAAAGGAGTTTCAACTCTCCATTAATTAATATTACGTTGGATTAAAACAAGCCAAAGTATAATGATAATGGGATTTAATATGTGCACTCCTAACCGTTTAAGGCTGGACGGCATTATGTAATTTCTACGAGAAGTGTGATTATCACAAACTATTTTTATAAATTCCATTTTTTCATTTTAGATATTATATTTAATAGTATGTTGGATTAAAACAAGCCAAAGTATAGTGATAATGGGACTTAATATGTGCACACCTAACTGTTTAAGGCTGGAGGGCATTATTTAATTTCTATGAGAAGTGCGATTATCACAAACTATTTTTGTAAATTCCATTTTTTCATCTTAGATATTATATTTAATAGTATGTTGGTTTAAAACAAGCCAAAGTATAGTGATAACGGGACTTAATATGTGCATACCTTACTGTTTAAGGTCGAAGGGCATTATGTAATTTCTATGAGAAGTGTGATTATCCTAAACCATTTTTGTAAATTCCATTTTTTCATGTTAGATATTATATTTGTCATATTTGTTTATGTAGACCTATTTTGTTAATTTTCACTTAGTTTATTAGTTAGTTTTCCACGAGGGGCTATAGTATTCACCTTATTCAAAATGTGTTGACTTTCCATTATTTTGATGTTTTTTTCATTTTACTTGGAGATTTAACTCCTAATTGTCTTGTGCACATTGAATAAGATTCTCCATCATAAGTTTAATTGTTATGTGAGTTGGTTAATTGTTAAATAGTTGGATTTGAGAGATTTAGACCAACTAAAATAGCTCCTACTTTGGTGTTTGGTTGAGATATTTTATGAACTAGTTGATTGTATGGTTAAGATATAATTTTTATCTTCAACCAATGATTGATGTATATATAGTGTGGTTAATCTAATGTAACATAAGTTTTTGATGGGCAATTGGTTTTGTCAAATTCTTATCAAAGCCACTGGCTTTGGGTTAACGACCTTAAGGGAGGGCCCAAGACAATGAGAGTGTTATTTTAGTTATTTCTTATCTAATTAGATTAGAAGTGCGTTTAGTGTTAAAATAAATTATTATGAAGTTATTTTATTGGTATGTAGTGTGGATTATTGGCTGGAATAGAAATCAGTCAATGTTTCAGTCCTCATTATGTTCATATGCTCCTCAACGCAAGTTTCATGTATCAGATGCAACAAATTGACATACAGATTCGATGTTATAGGTGTTGCGGGGTTATCATCATACAACAGGCTACAATATTAATTGATAATCTAATGTCCAATTCCAATCTAATTCTTGATGAGCATCTAGAACCTACACAGGAGGAGATACGATTGAATTTGAAGGGGATTTGTGACTATGTTGCGAGTTTTGGTTTAGTTCATTTTGAGCTTTGTTCTAGCCCTATGCTTTCATGCTCCCTCCTTTTTTGTCAATTTCTTCAGGATCAAGAAGATGGATTCAAGCTGAGAGATTCAAACTCTTGCAGTCAGTTCTTTGCCTGAGAGTTCCTTACTGATAGAGATTCACTGACATGTGTGGTCATCATGGAAGGAAATGGATTCCTAAATAACAAGTCACATATTTTTTGAAATTTATATATGAATGGATAAGGTGGATGAATGTGCAAGCATTGAGGATCCAAGCTGATTCAACTAAGCAAACAAGATTTTCTTTTTTGAATTGATAAGTGTGTAGATATGATATTGTTCTCTCATGCCAAAATAAAGTTATCATGTCTATAAAAATTAAGCTATAGAATTGAAATTGATAATGAAGTTTAACCAAAATCACAAGACAAAGATCTACACTACTGCTCTGTGTACATTATTTCAAAATTTAGAACAAAAATTCTAGACATGCAAGAAAGAATAACACACATGCAACAAGTATTTTTATCTAGGGAAAGTAATCTACTAAAAACGCCAATACCTCTTGCATTAAGAAAATGAAATAGAGATGTATTACAATTGCTTTGATCCACTGAGTTCATCTTGCAAGTGCCCAACCTATCTCTCTTCTCAATGGAGGCCTCTGCTTAACTAACCTTCCACTAGTTCCTCCAAAAGTTGGAACTAGTTTAACTGAAAACAACTTTAGATAACTGACCTTGATTACTATAAATTAGAAATCACACATGTAGAACTCGACTTAACTCCTCCAAATCAAGTTTACCAAGTAAATCAAGTGACACAAGACATGCATCACAAGTTAACTGCATCCGAGTTTTGTGCTGATGTAGAAATTTGAATTTTCTCAATTTAATCAAGGCGAAATCAAATTGAGAATTTTTGGATGCATTTTTCAACACTCCCTCTCAACAAGAAATGGATTATCAACCACACCTATCCTGCACTTTTGGAACTCGAACAACCCTCTTGACAAATCCTTTATCAAAATATCAGCATCTTGTTCCTCTCTCTGAATGCGTTGCAACAACATTGTTCGCTTACACACACAATCCTGTAAATGGTGATACATGATATCTATATGCTTGGATCGATGGTGGAAAATGTGATTTTTAGAGAGCTTGATTTAAATCTGATTATCACAGTAGATCAAAGTTGGATCCATCATCTGACCAAACAATCCAACAAGCATCTTTCTCATCCATAATTCCTCACATGGTGCTTGACAGATAACAATGTATTACGGTTCTATTGAGTTGAGTGCCATAGATATTTGCTTCCCATTGTACCAAGAAATTTTTGTGGAATGAGCAGTTAAAATTCCACTCGATTTACTCTTTCGATCTAATGGATTCCTCGTCCAATCTTCATATGCGAAGCCACAGAGATTCACTCCCTTTCTCTGTCTTTATCATAGTCCAAACTAGGTAGTACCTCTAAGGTACCATAGAACATGCTTAATTTCCCTCTAAAATTACTTGGTTGGACAAACCATAGCTTCGATTAGTATGTTGATTACATAACACATATCCATTTGAGTGTTCAAAAGATACATTATTGAACCCACCAACTGCTACTGAATAGTAACATCCACTTCCTCACCTGAAGTGGTATCCTCTTTCCTCCAATTGGTTGCTTAAGGTGTCTCCATGAGTTTGAAACTATCCATGTAGAACCTCTAAAGTATCTTGTTGGCATACTTTTCTTTAAAGAAAAACATTTCCCCATCACCTTGCCATACTTCAAATATGAGGAAGTAGTGCATGAGACCCATGTCCTTCATTTCAAACTTCTTACAAGGTACTCCTTGCAAGATCTAATATACTCATCACCAATCAAAAGAAAGTTATCAACATATAATAAAATAATCAACAATTTACCTTCTATTAAGGTGTGATAGAGTTTTTCATCTCCTTCACTTTTGGTGAAGCCCAAAACAATGAGATAGTTATCTATCAAGGTGTACCAAGCACGAGATGTTTTCTTGAGACCGTACAATTCTCGCTTGAGTCTACACACATGAGTCTCCCGATCAAAAGTCTTGAAGCCTTTTGGTTGCTTGATGTACACCTCCTCCTCAATAAATCCATTGAGGAATATTATTTGTACATCCATATAGTGGATCTTCCACCCCATCTGTGCAATCAGAGCAATAATTCATCTGATGGATGAGTACCTTGCTACAGTAGCAAAGCTCTCCTCATAGTCAACCCGCTTAACTTGAGAGTACCCCTTGGACACAAATATGGTCTTGTAGATTTCTATTCTTATGTTTATTGCATGCTTCACCTTGAAAATCCATATAGAACTCACAATTTATTTATTTGTTGGTCTTTGGACCACTTTTTACAATGGAGTCATATTCCTCCACCATTGCATAAACCCATACTAGTTTCTATACTTCATCTTTGGAAGAGGACAATCCAGTCTCTAAAATATCATTCATTAGAGCCATGTAGACATTGTACTGATCTAGTGAACTTCTCTACCTACACTGATTTGAAGGAGCACCCACATTGTCCCTCACATCCTGAACAAGTCCCTCAGCTTCCCTGGTCATTTTCTTTCATTCTCTAGATGATGATGCTTTAGTGGTTGTCTCCTCTCTCTGCTCCTAAATTTTCCATTGCTCCACAGCTTCTTGAGGTTCCTCCTTTGGAGCTAAAATCTCCTCTTCTAGTGGGATCTAAAGCTCACTCTCAAGAGAGCACTGCATTGCTTTGTCTTTAGCAAATTTACAACCATTCATACAATTTTCATGCTAAGGGATGACAAGTACACATGGTAGTTGTGGATATTCTTTTGTAACCCACAAATACCCCAAAGTTTGTTGTCATCTCTAGCTTCTTCCTTCATTCTTTAGAGCCATGTTAGTAAATAGAGGCTCCAAAAATCCTGAAGTGTGACACATCTGACTTTCTCCTTGAAATCCTCCTCTGCTATAATCATGCCAAGAATCCGATGAGGACTTCGATTATGCAAATAGATTGTTATGTTGCATGCCTCAACCCACAAATGCATAGGTATGCCTTGATCATGCAACATCACCCTTGATGCTCCCATAATTCTACGGTTCTTCCTCTCAGCCATCCCATTATGCTGTGGGTTGAGAGGTGTTGTCAACTCTCTTGGAATGCCTTCTTTTACAAAGAAATTTTTAAACTCATTTGACATGTACTCAACTCCATTATCACACCTGAGGGCCTTCACCTTATTTCCCATTTCCTTCTCAACCAATGCTTAGAATTGTACAAACTTGGACAATATCCCATCATTCTTCTTCATGAAGAAGATCCAACACTCGCATGAGAAGTCATCAATAGAAATGACAAAATATTTGTGCCTGGAAGTGGAGGTTGTCAAGAAAGGTCCACAAACATTAGAGTGGATCCTTTCAAGGAATGCATGTGCTTTGTTGTCCCGATCATGGAATGTGGATTTTGTGTACCTCCCCAAGGTACATCCAGCACATACATCATGCTTCTAAAGTGCTCCTTTTGGGAGGAATGTGGTTATCTATGCATGATCTTCAAAGTTCCATGATGAAAATTTCCAAGTCTTTTATGCCAAAGTTATCTAACATCACAGCTCTGCAGCTTCTCCTCCTTCATGTTCAATGAAACATAATCCTCCATATCTATATTGTGCAGGTTCTTCACACGAACCCCAAACTACTTCACCTGTCCCATGGCTATGTGTCTTAGGAATTCCTTTCCTTTGCTGAAGATCACACCATAACCACAATATTCCAAAACTCCAACACAAACGAAATTTTATTTTAGGTGCGGAACAAACATGACATCCTTGAGCCTGAGGGGGGAGCTCGAATCCCCATGAAAGGTGATTGTACCAATCCCATTTACACTATACCTTCCATCATCCCCCATTTCGATGTGCATGTGAAAATATTTCTCCTCTGGGTCACTGGAAAAATCTCTATTTCCCTTCATGTGCAATGATGCACCTAAGTCCAAGTACCACACATTCCCCATCACTGTGTTGGCCATGCATGCAATCGGGGTAAATTTAATGTTGAACTGCAATGCCAACGATTCACCTGATTCTCCCACTCAGGTATTCTTTCTTTCCTTCTTGTGTGGACACTTCATGGCATAGTGCCTAAATTCAATACAATCGAAGCATTGGATTTTTTACAATCCTTTCTTCTTTCCTCCTTGACTGGATTCTCGTTTCAATTGGGATTTATTCAATTTTCCCTTCTTTGCGTTTTCAGCAAATGCTGTTTTTCTTTATCCTTGCCCTTGGATGAAGTCCCATATCTGGTATTTCGCCTTTTTTTTTGTACCAAATCGGACCATAAGCGCTTGCAACTCAGTAGTTTCTCCCTCTCATTCACCGAATCTTGATAGTTGTGCAAACTCTTGGGAAGGACTAGAAGGGCTAAGGATACCAAGTCTTATTCAAGGACATTAACACCAACCCCACCAAGTTCATCATAACATTGTGTAAAATTTATAAGATACTGCAGAATTATGTTATTCTTCTACATCTTGATACTTCAACATTTATCCTTAAATGCCAACTTCCTGTCGTGACTACTATTCTCGAACAATTTTGTAGTTGTTTCCACATCAATAATGGAGTTTCTTTTCCATGGAGATTCGAGATAATGTAATTTTGTAATCCCTCCAAAATGATTCTCGTTGCCTTGGCTACATCTTTCTTCCTCTGAGCATCAGATGCTTGTGATTTTGCAACATATGTCTTGATGTATTCTAGCAACCCATTGTTGTCAAATACTTCTACCATGCAGTCCTTGCATGCAACAAAATTAGAGGTGCATTGATCTAGGTGGATATTGGTGGCCACGCACCTATTCCACTTGGACCCCCACCATTTTCTCTTTTAGTTTTTAAGTTTCCTTATTTGTAGCATAATTTACTATTTTTGGCAGATTTTCGGGTCCTGAACTTCCGGAGCCGTTTTGAGGCTCTAAACGATTTTTTTTTGGAAAAATAGGACCAACATGGGCCATACACCGATGTTGGTCATTCAAAATTGGTATGCCTTAGATAGATATTTCTAACGAGGTATTGTGCATGTCAAAAGGAGATCGTCTGCCAAAGTTATGACCCCAAGAAGCTGATGTACCAATTTACCCAAACGGGGCCCATAGTTTGGCACTTCAGCTCCCAAGGTTAGGTTTTTGGATCGTTAAGGTTTTCTATTGTTTCACAATAATAAATAGTCCTTTGAGCATCATTGTAAGAAAGTTTAGAGGCATGTAGTCACCACATCTCTTCTTAGAGATCAACTACCATCTCATGAGCTAGTCTTATTTCCATTTTGTTTGTAAGCATATTTTAGTGTTTGATATTAATGAAATGAAGTGTTGTTTCTACTACATATTTGTATTTATGGTTATTTGTAATTTTTTGTGTTCCTGTTTAAATCTAGATCAGTGGTATTAGAGTGGCCTGCTCTTTCTTCACGTTTAAATCTAGATCAATGGTATTAGAGCGGCCTGCTCTTTCTCTGTTTTTCTTTGCATGTCCCCAACAAGGTTGGCATATAAGGAGTTAGGGCTCCATCTGGTTGAACCTTTGCAAGATCAGCCTCGTAAACCTCGATAGCCACCCATGGGGGAAGAAAAGAAAGATGAGGGGGTAGGAGATCCTATCAACA
The DNA here is from genome assembly GCA_000404065.3 of Pinus taeda. NCBI lineage: Eukaryota > Viridiplantae > Streptophyta > Pinopsida > Pinales > Pinaceae > Pinus > Pinus taeda. The sequence continues at coordinate 2,624 of APFE030767896.1, read as the reverse complement.
TATTGCTCTAGGACGCCCTTGACAAAGAAAGGAACGTGATGATGGATAACTTTGCCCTAATCCTTCAACGGTTGCCCATCAGTAGTGCATCTGCATCTAGCAGCCACTTTGGAGGCTCCACTCCTTCTAAGGTACAAGTAAACTTTGACATTCCCATATTTGATGGCCAAATAGATGCAGACATCGTAGATAAATGGTTAAATCTGCTAGAAGGATATTATTCTATTCATGACTTTTCCAGCGGAGAAAATATTACATTTTCTTTTCTCAAATCCACCCCCCATGTCAAGGACTATTGGGAAACCTACTGTGAGTAGAAGGATGAAAGTACGACCTCGCATTTTTCAGCTGCACCCACTTGGAAATCATTCCAAGATGCCATTAAAGAGCAATACTACACTGTCGGGAGCTATGAGGATAAATACATAAAGTGGACAATGTTGTGGTAGGGAAGGGACCAAGATGTGCCAGATTTTACCAATGGTGTTCATACCCTTCGCATGAAGTTGGGTATCAATGATTCTAAGAAACATTTCTTACTCAAATATTGTTGTTTCCTACACAGGTACATCCACGACAAGATGGAGTTCCTGGACATCTCCTCACTCGACACGATGTACCAATACGCCGTCAACATCGATCATGGGTTTAATGAGAAGAAGCTAGATTGTGGATCTGTGAATCGAAAACAGGGGAAAGGTTGCCCCAAACCACATAACAAAGGACAAAACCAAGGCAGGGTAGCCTAAGACAACCCACCAAAGCCGCAAGCAAAAAAAATCACTGCGAAGCCGAAGAAGGACACAGGAAAGTGGTGTGAGTTCCATAAGAGGTCCACTCACAACCCAAGTGAGTGTTAAGGCAAGCAGTCACTAGTGGTAGAGCTGAAGGCTTCAGAATCAGATGCATGATCGAACTCTAGGTCATAACCAAACAAGGGGAATGGCAAAGGGAAGCACATTATTGATGCAAAGCCTAAAGCCACCGTTGGCACCACGAAGATCTAGAAGGAGGAACCTAAAGATCCAGAGGAGGAGGAGCGCCTCTTCCACTATTAGATGTGGGTAATGGGCTCCCCACTACAGTTCATTGTCGAAAGCGAGAGCCAAAAGAACCTCATTTCAGTAGATGTTGTGCAGTGGCTAGGTCTACTGACCACAACACACCCACAACCATACAACATTGGGTAGCTTCACCAAGGATGGGATCTTCGCATGTTAGCTAGCAGTGTTGCGTCCCATACAACATCAAGCCTTTCACGGATGAGGTATTATGTGACATTGCTCCCCTTGATGTTGGTGATGTATTATTAGGCCAACCATACTTGTGGATGTGACATGTTTCCTATGAGTCAAGGCCTCGTGATGTTATTCTTACTTTGGGAAATAAGTTGTACAAGATACCAGTAGTAGCACTGCCTACTGCCATCTCTTTTGTTATTGCAAAACAATGCAGTACACTCATTTCTAAAACCGGGAAATTTGTTTTCCTAATGATATGCCCTCAGGGAAAGAAGAAGATGGTGGCCATGACCTCCAGACAAGGCCCCTTAGTACGACAACAACAGATGGACAAGGTCGTGGAGTAGTACGAGGACATATTCAACTCCCATGCAAGGGTGCCTCTGCACTTTTAGGTCAGGCACTCCATTGATCTAACGCTAGGTGCATTTTTGCCCAATGGACCAAGCTATCGGTGCTTTGTTCTAGAGAACGACGAAATCAAGTGGTAGATTCAGGTGCTATTGCAGAAAGGTCACATCTGGCCAAGTTCATCACCCTATGGGAGCCTGATCATGTTGGTAGAGAAGAAGGATGGAACTTAAAGACTGTATTGATTATCGGGCATTGGACAAGATCACTATTCGGAATAGGTACTCTATCCCATGGATTGATGACCTTCTGGACTAACTCAAGGGGGAAAAATACTTCAACAAGATCGACTTGAAGTCTAAATATCATTGGTTACCAATTGAATAGTCTAATGTGTGGAAGAATGCCTTCAAAGCTAAGGAGGGACTTTTCAAATGGTTGGTTATACCTTTTAGGTTGACGAATGTTCCTGCAACCTTTATGAGGCTAATGGAATACATATTGAGGCCATTCACCAACTCATTTGTAGTGGTATACTTGGATGAAATCCTAATCTTCAGCCAGAGTTGGGAAGAGCACCTCCACCACATTTGACATGTTTTCTAAACACTGTGGTAGTACAAGCTATGTGCCAATTTGGAGAAATTAACTTTTGGCATACATTATTGTTGAATGGGGGCTGCCTATGGATCTAGCCAAGATACAAGTCACTCGAGATTGCCCAGCCCTAACCACTCTGACAGAGCTCCATAGATTTCAGGGTCTTGCCAATTTCTACCACAAGTTTGTGTTGGGATGCCCTCATATCACTTGGCTCTTGAGTCAAGTCACCAAGGGAGGAGCAAAAGAAAAATTCTTTTGGTCTGAATCTCAATAGAAGGCATTCGCAAAGTTGAAACATCACATCTTCTCTGTATGAGTGCTCACTTTACCAAACTTGGAACAACCATTTGATATCAAGACATATGCCTCTGACTATGTTATTGGGGCAGTCCTTACTCAACAAGGGCATCCAATGGCATATCACAGTGA
>APFE030767892.1:0-20114 GCA_000404065.3 Pinus taeda | reverse complement strand
ATATATTCGCGTTTCCCCGTTTCCAAAATTTGGGGAGGTCGCGTTTCGTTTCGCTTCCGCGTTTCGTTTCGCTTCCCCGTTTCCCCGTTTCGTGCAACTTAGCTGAGGATATATGCATAGGATGAGAGGTTCACCTTCTCCTATGGCATATGAGTAGGATGAGTAGTTCCCCTTCTCCTATGGCATATGAGCAGGATGAGTGGTTCACCTTCTCCTTTGGATGCGCCAACATACATCCTACCCGTGTAGTCCGAGACTCATGGAAAGTACCTCTCATTTAGCCAATGTGTTGGGAAAAGTGAATAGGGACCATAGCACTACAAATGGGCACATCGTGTACTACCATACTCCCTATGTCTAGGATGCATGGTGTTCAACAACTTGATCTAGGATTAAGTCCAATTGGGGTTCTAACCCTAGTTATGTGGACTGACTTTTGACAGTGGAGAGTCGCAAGGTCTTGTGACTCACTCTCGATAAATTATTCTTCATTATCTATATCAATGTTCAACAGAGTTGAGACGAGATGCAGAGATGATACATGATGACACGATGATCTATGGATAGATATTGGCAAGTGGAATTCTCCCTAGTTGAGAGGGAGTGTTAAAATTGGCAACTAGAGCCAAATTCCACTTTCGACAGCTCATTTGATGGCGATAATTATTGCATTGAATTCCTCTTTTCGAGAGGACCAAAATCGACCTAAAGATCACTAAATTAGGACAAGGGGAAATATGTTTTTGAGGTCAAGCCCACATGTGAAAATTGTCAAGGTCGGCCACATCATCATGTAGGCTCATGAAGCCCCACAAACATGTCTTTTGACCCTCAACAACTCATATAAATAAGGATGACCTTAAACCTCATTTGGCACCTCATCAACTCACACATTCTTCTCTCTCCTCATCTGACTGGTTCATACACATCATTGGGCAGCTAATTTTCTCACACATGTGGCAAAAAGGAGGACGAAAATTACAGGGCCGAAAATCTGAAGTTTTTCTGCAGTTTGACCAACATTTGACTAGCATTGACTTTGAATTTTTGGACATCTTTTGACTTCAAATTTTTGGAGAATCTCTGTCTCAGCAGGCCGCATTTATTGGCACAAAAACTGAGGTGATTTGGGCACTTTGACCTACATTGACTGTAGGGTTGATTGAATTTGACTGCAGATTTGTTCACTGTTTTGGGTTGACTTTGACCAGCAAGAGAGGCCAAGTTCCTCTCTCATTTGACCAAGCTCTTTTGGAGAAGTTTGACTAGACTTTGACTATCATTGACCTTCTGGTTAGGGTTGATTTGATTGTTGTTGACTGGGGGCATAATTGCAGATTTGATAGGGTTGTTTTGGACAGTGATATTGGGTCATCAATTGGCAAGCCAATTTTGACTTTGAATTTGTATTATTGTACTCTCTCTCTCTATTGAACATTTGATATTATAATAAAAAGAATTGATCAAAGGGTTTTACCCATCTAGGGGTTTTCTCCCTAGCATTTGCCAAATACTGGTGTTCTCTTGTCTTGGTTTGTCTTCTGCATTTATTGTTTATGTTCTATCTACAGTCACTGTCAATGTGATTAACAGTTAATGTGATTACTATTAGAAATTAAATTGGAAATTGTCATTGGGCTATCTAAAGGACATTGAATTAATTGTTGCAAGCATAGAACATACCATTGTTATCTAAAATTAACAAATATGAATGATACAATTGATGATCAATGTTATTGGAACCAAACTAGTGATCAAACTAGAAAACCCTCTGAACCAAGAACTAGATGAAACTGGAATGGAGCCAGTAAAAAAATCGATTGCCCAAAAACACATAAAATATTCAAATTTTAAAGAAAAACATATATATTCATGTGCATCAATATGAATCCAAACCATTTATACACAAATAAGCAAAAGTTCTCATGTAAGGGTGCACAACCAAAATAGCACCGAGGGCAATCCATCTCTGTACTGAAAAATACTTCAACAAACGCGCTCTAGATGGCCTTGTTACTGCTCAAACTAACAAGGGTCCTAAAAGGGGATCCTTGAAGGGTCACTACTAGGATAAGGGCAACAATGGAGCGATATCCCACTATCACCTCGGCTAAGGTTCTCTACTCTTTACAAATTTTAACCGATGGGAGGAGACCCGTTATAATAAGGATCACGGAATGGATGGAACAATGATGGGGCGAGGGGTTACCCTGGAAGCCCATTCACAAGAGAGGCTCAAATATGTGGCTTGCTTGTCATGGAACAGAAGATGGAAGGCTCTCTAGGAAGGGCTTGGGGAAAATTTCTAAGGTTAGGTTTTGAGTATGTGTCTTATAAATGAGATCCCTAAGTCCTAGATTTCTTGTGGAAACTTGGGTTCCAAGTGATCTTTGAAGAATTAACCTTGATAGTGTATGGGACCACACGGGACCAAGTGGACCCGAGGTTCGGTCAAGGGGATAGGATTTAGCAACCAACGATATGCTTGACCTAATTAGGGAGGGGAAAGGGATCACGGAACAAATTTTCAATGAAAGGCAATGCAAGGATCCTAGTGAGGATTCTAGCCTAAGGAAAACCAAGGGCAAGAATTTGTCTTTGAGCTAGGGCTTGCAATATCTCACGATCCCACCGTCAAAATCTCGTGAAATTTGGAGGGCTTCTTAAGGTCACACCAGTACAGTTGTGGACCAAAAATCGAAGTATTTGATGCCTAGATTGTGAGATAATTGATGTCGTAGGTGACCTAGAGGACTAGACCTAGAGAAGAGAAAAGGGGAGCAGGGAATATAGGTTTAAGGTGATCACCTTTAGGTGGACTAGTGCCTAATCCTTTGGGGAGATTGGATTCGCATAGAATTATGACTATGGACCTTTGAATTTTCTAGGTCAAGGAGGCCTCAAAGACAACTTCGCTTGGCACTAGGGCAGGAAACAAAAGCAACTTCAAGGACTTTATACTTCGTTTTGCAAGGTAAATGGCTTGTCAATATGAATTTTATTTACGAAACATCCCTAGAAACATTCATTCATTATGCATGGCCCTTACATGAAGCATTCACTATCCAAAAACAAAATTTCCACAACTTCGCATAAGAGATGCAACAAATAAGCCCTAGTATAGTGAAGTTTCAACAACAATGTATGTGACAAAATTAGAAAGAAAGAACAACATTAAAATGTACTTATATGTATAAGAATATATCCAACCATCCAAAAACTTGCCATCAAGAAGCTCCAAAACATATGAAAACTATCCAAACATCAAAATTCATTCCATGCTCCAAAAAATCGTCCTCCAAGATGGATAGCACAAATCTCTAAAGAGATACTAGTTCCAAATCCAAGTAATCATGCTAAAATGAATCCTCATCACTTCTATTTATACACTTCTAGTGAGTTTGATTTAGCTACTTAGGCCTACATTAGCCCCTAAAATAAAATAATGAACTAACTTTTGGTGACAAGCCCACCAAACTAGCTCAAAAACAAAAAAATAAGCCTCTCAAGAGGTCGAATGATCAATAATACATGTCATTGGGCCTTCTAAGAACCCTGATGAAGTCCATAAGTGCCACAATGATGAATATGACTCCCAAAAGTAGTGGACAAGGGGTTGGCCCCTTATTCTCCAAATGATAAACATGTGGTGCTCCCAATGAGTGTGACGGCACAAAAGTAACCTCATGGGCCTCCAAGTAGGTTGAAGATATCTATAGACCATCTGTAAGGGCACAGATGATCGTGTAAGTGATGCCACATCAGCATACAAGTCTTGGTTCATCTGCCAAGTGTATGCTACAACTATGGGGTCTGCTGGGCATGGTGAACCAGGTACATCTTCCTCGTCCAATAGTTGAATCTCTAGCAATCTCTAAACATCTATGGGGATTCATAGAGTGTTGTCTACTACAGTGTGTTGAAAAACAATGTGTAACCAGGTTCGGCCTTCATTAGTATGAAATGTATTCTTGTATATATATAAAATGAAAAATAAATTATTATTATTATTATTATTGGAACATGGGTTTCATGATCAAACTCTTTTATTGCATAGGTCAAGCACCCATTGAGTGCTTCTAGGGTTTGTCCTAGGTATAAGTGTCATTGTCATATATGGAAGACCCTATGGGCACATTGTAAACTGTAAAAGAAATTTTATTTTGTTTTGAAAGTGTCAAAATACCTCCAAGATCAAGTTGGCCTACATGAAGAGCCACGTCCACCCTTGAAGGAGTCGATAAATAAGAGGAACTCGTCATTCATTTGGATCATTCATTCACTCATCTCTTAGGCACAGAAGGCAGAAGAAGAAAGTCGAAGGAGGTAGTGCGAAGAAGAGATGGACGAAGAAGTCGAAGTGTTTGGGTCTCTCTCCATTCTTCTGGAAGTGCGAAGTTAGGGTTTTTGCGCTGGGCTAGTGTGAGGTTCGATTTTGGAAGAAATGGAGAAGAAAGGCTAGCGAAGGTCTCTTAGGGCATCTTACTAGCCCTAGGACTCAAGTCAAGGCAAGCGAGGTCAAGGGGAAGGCAATTAGAGTGAGATCGAAGTCTCCTAGAGAAGCAGGAGCAGATGCAGCAATTGCTGGGAAGCAGAATTTCGGATCTACTAGGAGGTCGAAGATATTTCAACAAGAGGCCGAGGAAGGCTTGATCTCGGAGGGTATTTGTCCGAGTCTAGGTCATGGTATTTGTCAATTGAAAGATTTGAAAGATAAGAAGAAATTTCATGGGTTTTCCCCTCAAGAGGAGGGGTTTTGGCCTTAGCTTGCAGCCTATATACTGTGTCATTGTTCTTACTGTTTTGGTAGTTGTTTGATGTATTGCACATTGGAATAAGAAAGATCAAATCTAATAAGTAAAAAGGTAGCAAAAACAGTTATCAAGTTAAGATAATTAACATATACATTGCCCTATTGAATTCTCAACACTGTGGAGGTCCATGGCTCTCAACGCACACCCTAGATGTGCCAATGTAGCCCTTGGGAGGGTTAGGACCTCGTATAGGGAGACCAAACCCAAAATGGAGACCATCTGCAATCCCGCATAAGATGCAATGTGAAAATTTCTGAATCTAACACATTACAAATCCCTACTACATTATCTGGTTTATTATCTCCTACTTGTTCTTTCAATTAACAAGTTATTTATCAGTATAAATACCGAAATAAACACAAATGCAACCTTTACACATATATAGATCAACAACTGAAATAACTGAGACAACACAAGGGACACCGTTATTTTTGGACAATGCGGGAAAACCGGTGCAACAGATATGAGGGTTTTACTATTATGCAATTTTTTTAATACAACTAGGGTGCCAGAAATGGCTCACCCAACAAAGATTGTTACTCAATATTAGTACCACTCTTCGAAGATAGATATTCTGGCTAATCAGCAACCAGATGATTGGTCCCACAACAACTTCGACTGTTCCTTAGCTAGATAGCGAAAGTTGCTCCAAGCTATTTTCCTGCGTCACCCTCTAGGGACTGCGTCACCCTCTACGACTCTGCGTCAGCTAACCAACTCTCAATCTGCCCCACGAAAACACCACAACAGAGCTCTTTCTGCCCAGCGCCAGCGCTGCTAGCCTCTGCGTTTGCCTGTGTCAGTTTCTCGGCCTCTTGCGTCACTAGCGCTGGCCCTCCAAACCTCTGCATCAGCTCTGGCTACCTCTGTGTCAGCGCAGGTTCCCTCTCTGTTGTCTCTCTGGCACTATCTCTGCCTCTCTGCTATGTATTCTCGGCCTTCTGTCGAACTGTGCCTCACCGCAACAGATCACTAACTCGATTTCTCAGCGAACCCTGCCCCAGAAAATCGAATTGACTGATCAACTTGGTGTATCTCCAACTGACCCTCAAGCCTCCTCTTACACTTTTCCTGTTGACGATTCAACAACTGAGATTAAGTCCCTAATCAACGGCTAAGATTAGATCTAGCTTGATCCTTGTTATTTAGAACTTTCTCACCCATATTATATTAATACACATTAATATTTTAATTTTCCTAAGTTTAGACTTAGGAACCCCATTAAAAATATTAATTATTTTAATATCTCTCCATCCAGGTGGAATTTCCCCAAACGATTTTTGGGTCTTTCTTCATTCTACATCTGCCCTGTCAAGGATGCTGGACCAATCTCACAGGTGCCATGAATTATAACTTGATCTTCAATGACTGGTGGATTGACCGTGTGAGCATCAACCTGATTATTAATTTCCCTTTTATCCAGGTCACCTTCAATTATCCACTTTTCAATGAAACAAAGGACCTCATAATAAGATGGAGCTTGCTGTAACAGATAAGGAGGATCCTGATCTATTAACGTTCCCTGGTTTCTTTCATCCTCTGATAGTTGTTGAAATTTCTGAACTTGTATTGTAATGGCATTCATCTGACTAAAGTGTTCAACCTTCATAGCACTGATTTCCTTGGCATGGTCTTCTTCCATGGTCAATAACTTATTTTGCATAGAATTAATTTCCCTATCATGATTAGCTTTCATGGTCGTCATATTTTCCTCTAAGCCTGATAACTTGCTTTTTGCATAAAACTAATTTCTATGCCATGATTAGTCTTCATGGCCTCAATTTCCTTAGCACGCTGATTTTGCATGATCTCCATCTCCCTATTACATTTTTCCAGGTGGGTGCATAAAGTTCTCACATCATTGGTGTAATTAGTTTGATTGATCTCCATATTTTTTACCAGCCACATTAGTTCTTGTATAATTTGCTTCTGATCTTCCTTTTCATTGTTGACACTAATTTTATAATTTTCCCCTGCTTTTCCACTATCATGGATTTGATCTGCAATGGTACAGGTGGATGGCACATTCTGATATGAAGAATTGTCTTGAAATCTTTCATCGACAACTGGACCTTTTATAAGATTACTTTCATTCTGTTGCACAATTTTAGGGGCACAAGACAAGCTATTTGGATCACCATATCTATCTTTAAAAGCATCGACAATGTCTTGTAAAGAGGTGAAAGAATCTTCAGGACAATTATTAAACCAATTTAAAGCATCATCCTCTAAAGAAAGGACAAATAGATGCATTTTGACATCTTCACGATTATACTGAGGAGATCTACAATACATGATCATTATACGAGTAAACCTGCCTAGATGCTTTTTAACAGCAAGTGAATCACCACCCGAGAACAAAGGTAATTTAGAAATGGCCACTTCTGGAATGTCATGGAGATCTTCAGTAAAATGACATGGGGTAAACGTATAATCCATGATGAATAATGAGGGACCAAATGGATGATAGAAAGAGATCTCTGCTCAAGAAAATCAAGAGATGAAAGAAGTGGAGTCGCCACTTGAACAATGAATCTAATTCTAGGATCCAACAAGCAACAAACAAGCAGATATGAGGGAGGCTTCTTGCCTGGGAAAAATAAAAGAAATGGAGTCGCCACCCAAACAAGAAATGAACTGAAGAGTAGTTGTTGATATGACGAAAAATAAGGGGATGAAAAGATCCAAATGATGCCAAAAAATGTTGACTACCAACGCAAATGAGAGATGAGAAAGATGAAAGAATGATGAATGTCGAATAAACCAAATACAGAAAAAACTCTATCCTTGACAGCGGCGCCAAAAAAGGAATTTTCAATTTTTGTTAAGCCTCTTTTTTAATTTTTTAATTTTACAATATTTTATATTATTTTATTTTTTTATGAGGATTTTTTAATTTATTTTAAAAAAATAAAACAAAACAAAACTAAAACATATCTAGCTCTAAGACCTAAGTTACAAGAAACTAAAAATAAAAATCTTAACATCTAACCAAAGAAAATCTAAATCTAAATGGTAAATAAACTCAAAATCTAATTCTAAAGCGAGCCAAATCCTAACTAAAAACTTAAAAGTAACATTTTCATGCCTTTTTTTAAATATTTTTTGATGTTATTTATTAAATAAAATAAATCTAATTCTAAAATTAAAACTACAGAATGAAAAGTCTAACTCTAACCAAATGAAAATTTATTAAAACTAAAGCCTAACTAAACAAATCTTGGAATAAAATAATTTAAAACCAAAATCTAACTACAAATTTATTCTAATACTAAAATCTAAACTAAATCTAACTCTAAATGAACTAACGCTAACTCAAAAAATAAAACAAAACCATAAAAACATTTTTTATTCTTTTGATTTTTTTTATTTATTAAAATCTAATTTTAAAATTAAAGTCCTAAACTAAACTTAAAACAAAGATTTAATTTCTAAAACTACATCTAAAAATACTAACCTAAGTCTAAAGAAATGTACACAAGAAAGCAAAACTATGCATAACCTTAAATTAAAAACTTAACTAAATCTAAACCAAAAGAAAGAATCAAACAAAACCAAAAAAAATTATACATACGCCTATCTAAAAGCTAGCCGCATAGCATACATATCAAACCACTGTTTATGCTTGTGATTTTGTAGGTGTGCAGGTCGACGGCGGGAGGGAATGGCAGGTGTGATGGGAGATGGATCCATAGGTTCAGGGATGCGTAGGCGGGGGTTTGATGCAGATTGGAAGGCATTCAATGGTGGAAAATGCACGAGCAGAATTGAAGTTCGAATGGCCGAGGGGATACGGAAAGGATAGCAGCACGCAAGGATTGCTTTCAGATGTTATGGCAGCGAGGGTTTGTTGCCGGAGTGGAGGAAATCCGCAGGCCTGGCAACATGAGGAACTCTGAGAGGATGCAGCGTGGAGGGTTTTGATTGGAGGAATGCTGCAGAGATTTGGTAGGTCGAGGGTTTTACTTGCAGCGTGGAGATGGCTTTCTGGACAAAGAAACCACTGCAGGTCAACATGAGGAGTTTTGAGGGACGTGGGGACTCTTTGTGGAAAATAGAGGTGCTGAGAAATATGCTAAGACTGACAGCGTGAGGAAGGGAGTGCTAGGCAACAATTAAGGGTGACCATAGCAACAAAGAAAAATTCTGAAGCATGCCAGAATGATAAAACAATTTTGAAACCCTCAGAAAAATATCCCAAATTCTAGAAAACAAATTTCTCACTTATACTTTGGATTTATCAATGAAACTCCAACAGAGAAATGGCTTGGAAAACCTTGAATTTCTTCAGAAAAAAAACCTGCAAATTCTCTAGTAAATTTTAAATTGCCCTGCATTCAAATGTCTAATGAAAACCCTCAAAAACTTTTAAAATCTATACCTGCAACCTGCAATAGCAAAAACAGAACACCGAGAAGTAAAATGCGCAAGAAACAAAACTGAAAACCCTAAAACCTGCTAAAAATTTACAATATTTACAGATTTTCGACTCTTAAGCAGCCATATTTGTCAATAATCCACAATGATATTTTCAGAATTTAAATTTAATGTGAGATACTTCAGAAAACACTTCATGCACTCATAAAAAAAATTTAAATGATAAGCCCGAGATTAAAACTGGCTAGGCTCTTTCAAATTTGGGAGTTGGTTGGTTCAGCCGAGAACTTCCCCTAACGCCCGGTAATCTAAAAAAAAGGATTTCTTGCACAACTTAAAATCAATCATTAACATAGAGGGAGAAAACAACAGAAAAATTCAGATCAAATGGAGATATCTTCCATTATATTTCAAAAATTAAAATATCATTCAAACCCCAGAGATCAGACAAGATACCTGTGCCTAAATCAATCTTCATCAAGCTATTATCCATGGCTGAAAATAAAATTGTGCAGAAAAATAAAACATCTTACAGCATTTCCAGAAGAGTAACACCAGCAAGATTTTCAACCCCAAAGTCTTTCTTTATTGCACAAAAAATGACTACAAGAGAGCTTTCTTTAGCACCAGACTTTAAGATCGAAATCTCTCAAATGACCCTTGACACCCTATTTAAAGGAAAATCTCCCAACGGCTAGTTCGAGTGATCCATGTCAAAATGATCTCAACCGTCGATGAAGATCAAAATCTCTTTTAATCTCATCCGTCGAAATTTTAAATGCATTTTAATATATTAAAAAATTAAAATATTGCATTTATTTTCTCAAAATTTTGACTTATCAACTCCTCTCATGTGTAGCAGTCCATTCCATACACAGCTATAGAGAATCTCAGAGGCAAAACTCTACAACCATGTAGTAATTTTATATTCACGTGATATGCACATCCGCAATCAATGAATTCGTCTTACAACTAAAACAGAAATACTAAAACACAAATGAAAACTTCAAATATAAATAAACAAAAGTGCTAAATAGTAAACTTAAAAAGTGCAAACACCAAATATCAAAAGATAAAATCATACCTACAAAAGATAAAATATGATAGCATCATGAATGTAATGTTGATTTTTGTGTAGCATCGGGAGGTATTTCCGCATGCTAAGTGGTCTCCTAAGTTGGCCTCGAAGAATTATGGAAATTAAAATAAAATAAATTTTATTTTGGGCATCATGTAGGCTCAAGAAATCAAGTCGGCCCCACCATGAAAGGATGTGTCCCTTGGTAAAATTCACCCATTCGACTTGTATATATATACATGATCTAACACTTCATTTGATCACTCACTCATCATCATCTCTCTTCTATAACAAGCACACGTGGGAGCAGATAGAGGATGAATTTGACTGAAGTTTGGACTTGGATTTTTGGCACAGATTTCTAGACAATTTAGAATTGTAAACCTTGCTGAAGAATAATTTATCTTGAAAGAAAAGTTGTTGGGTTTTCTCCCAAGTTTGGGTTTCCTAGGCAAAATTTGTTGTCTCTATTGTGTATGGCTGTCTCTTTAAGATCTTTACTGTTCTGCTGCACTTACTGTTGAAATTTTCTGCGTAATTGCTTAATGATATCAATGGTATTAGATAAACTCTTTGAAGATCACTAGGTAGTAATTATCAGATCAGAAGATTGGTTTCTACTATGTGTTATTGTAGAAAATTCAACAAGAAGAAGACAGCAAGTGAAAATTTGTAACAGCAGTCAGTATCTTCTCATTAACAAAATAGAAGAATTACAATACTGTCCAAGACGGACTACAGCAACTTCTTTTAAGCCTTTACACTTTCACTATATGTTCACCGGCTTCATCCCTAACTAGTCCTCCTTCATCTAGTCAAACTTGACAAGGGGGAAAATCTACGAAATTTAACTGCTAGTAATAGCTTTTACACATTCTTCCATGCAAGGCTTCTATCATAACTGAGTCATAACTGTGTAAGTATTCTGTCATAAAGCTCTCATATCTGTGTAAAAGGAATCTGTCATAATGTCATGGGATCTGTCATGACCATTACAATGACCAAAAGGAGAAGATGCCAAGCTTCATGTGTAAGGAATCAATCACAGGGTTGTAAGGGAGCATGGAAAACCCATTTTGAAGGAATCCCATTTATTCCTAGGAGAACAACTCAGTGCAACAAAAAATTAACACAAAGGGAGGGAAATCAACAGGTTTCCTATTTGGACCTCTTTGTGCTCAACCTAGTTCCACACCTGGTTCAAGCAATCAAGTTTTAGAAGACACAAATGTATATATAACAACTCGAATTGCATATCTACGAAACTATTTCAGAGTTCATTGGAAAGCATGTATGCCCTTTTGATCTGTAGAAACTGGGGACAACTTTCATTGGTGAATATGGTATTATATTTCACATTACTACTATTTGACCTAGTCAATGATTTCAAGGCCATATTTTTACTCAACCTCAATGATTGCAAAGTAGGTTCTATGTACTCTTAGTCCTGGTTAAAGGAATATAACATTAAGGGTAAAGCAAGTACAGTCCGAACATCTCTATGTCTTGTTGTGTTGCTTTTGTTTTCTTTGCTTGCTGCCCTCTTACAATTGTCTGCTCTCGCCTGATTCTTAGCTAAAAGATCATCATTAGCTTCTTCACTTCTTCAAGGATGATATCAGCTTTGCACAATAAAAAAACCACCACTTCAAAAGGAATACAGTACTTGACTACCATCCAAGATTGTGCAATCAAGCCCCATTGTATTTTCTTCGCCAAATATCATCCAAAGAAGGTATTTGGGAGGACTTTGAACTAGTTGAGGGAGAGTAATTATCTTGGCTGTTGACCTTTTTCTGGTACTTATTACTCTCACTACTAGGTCCTTACTCGTTTCCTTCACTCTTCATACCTATGGCACTTGTCACTTAGTTTGGAGATGCATTAGTCCCTTAAGCTTTTATGCATGATATAATTAAAAACAACATTGACTGCTTTTGGTATTTTGTTCACATCTATATAATATTCCTCTCTTCTTCTCTATCATATCAAATCTTGGATCTTTTGTAAGAGCACTTAGATTTTAGGAAAAAATATTTTTGCAATAAATTTGTTACATTGTACTTTTACGTCTCAATTACTTCTTAAAATAGGATAATGCTTCCTTAACTAATAAACATGATAAAGTCTGAAGAGATTCCAGCATGAACTGGGTTTATGTTTAAGAGCACGCTAAATCATATACAAGCTGATGCATACCCTCTGCAACGCACTACACCCTTACCCACCTTTCTTTCTCTAGAAAAACTGTCTTATATTAAGTACAACAGGATGGGTCCTTGTGGAAGATTCTAAGGAAATCAGAATTTATGCTTTTTTTTTCTCAAAGATTAGGTTAAATTTAACCAGTACAGTTGGGGGAGGGGGGAAGTTCATTTACGACATATCAATACAAGTAACAAGACAGCTTTAAATTTATTTTACTTCTTTTTTTGGAAAAATGGAGTCAAATTGGCAAAAGGAGAAAACTGAGATGCATTTCAAGCACATAATAAGCACTGTGGACCATGTCAAACAAATGGTGTTTTAAGTTTTCTGATTTGAACAAGTGATTTAATGGATAGGAAACAATGAAATCAATGAAGCAGCATGTCTTGACCAAGCAATTCATAAAGGCACTGCAAACCAAGGGTTGATCATTATAAATGGCCTACCCCACGACGAATTGTTGGAGAGGATGTGAGCTGAGCAAGAACTGGACCAAAGCTCTGAGCCATAGGTACAATAACTGGAGAAAAGAGTGGAATAGCTAGACTTGCTTCCTGCAAAATTACAGCACAAAATACCTCAGAATCACCCAGCATTCAAGAAATATACTTGCCAATAAGTTGTCATTGAAAATTTGAAATAATCAGTCAAATGAAATATCACAGCGCTGAAATTTAGTCAATATCGTCATGAAATTTGGTCTAGGAAGTACCTAATCACTACAATCAATGTGTTTTAACTTTTACGTGTTGGCATTTATATGGAAACACCCAGAAACTGAATGAATGTTCTTAAATCCATCTACAAGGCTGTAATTTGCCTATGAAAGCACTAGATGCCATTCATACCATATAGAAGTGGTTTCGTAGCCCTGCATGTGGAATTCTTGTGTGAGATCTACATGCAAGGAACACAATCCAAAACACTTCAAACTGCATCTGAATGTTCCTAGAGTACATATGTAAAGCTTTTATTGATATCATGTTTCTAATATCTGCATTTATGTATGCCAATTTCAATTAACCAACCCAACTAGATAACTATGGACATTTTGTTTTTCTTCTTCTCATGAAAAATACAAAATTTGTTTAAACCTATGTTGCAAGAAACGTGGGAGACTCTCCTCCCCCCCCCCCCCCGCTGTATCAACTGTGTTTCAGTAGGGAAGCCCTGAAACGTGCCTGAAACACATTTGCTCAGTTGAAATGCATTTCAGGCGCCATACATCACGTTTCAGCATCCATACATCACGTTTCAGCATTCCTATGGCATATGGGGGGCAGTACGACATGCTTGTGTGGTGCATATGGACCAAACACAAATTATTTTAAAAATGAGTTGGTCAACCTAATATTCAACCCTAGGACCCTACTAATGCTATGTAATCAATGGTAATATTAAGAATATGCTACATGATTAATGGCAATTTTAAATTCTTAAAGTAAATGGATGAAAATAAAAGATAGAAAGATAAAGGATAAAGCATTACCTTCAATTGTTTAAAGATGTTTGAGAGTGGTTCCAACCTCAGTAGATTTCATATGGACAAAATAGAATTTTAGATCCTACTCAAAATCTAGCAGACTTAACAATTTTTAGGCAATGTTTCACCAATTTTCCAAGGTAGGGGGGTGCAGGAACAGCAAGACACATAGGGAGAACGTGTGGGAGCACCCATAAATTTTAGAGAAATTCAAGGGGGACAAGTGGAGATACCTGTGTGTGTGTGTGTATTATAAACATGATTCAAATTCAAATTCAATAATGAAATACATTGAATTCATACATCATAAATGATTCAATAGTAGATATTAAAGTCTAAAGCTAAGTTACCGGAAACGGCTCCCTGAAGGGCCAAAACGCCGTTTTCCGTTTCTGATACGTTTTCACCCCAGAAACGGCAAAAAAACGGCTTAAATACGTTTTTGTTGATTCCAAAACGTTTCAGGTTTTTTTAAGCCGTTTTTCAAGCGTTTTCATGGGAAAACCCTCCCGTTTAAAAAAAACGATACGTTTCAGCATTTTTTGATACGTTTCAGCAATGTTACCAACTCACTCTCAATGATTTAAGATAAGATAAAACATGCAAGTTGTTCCTAGCTAAAACAAGCCTTTAATGATATGAAAATGAGATGAATGTGCTTCTCTATTGAACTGATATAAGTGATTGATTCATTTAATGACAGGGTGAGAGATGAATTGTTGCAACAAATGCTCAATGAAATATTAGACCACATTGAAATGTCATCACCACAAACTGTTGTGAGAGTTCCAGATTTACATGATTGTTCAGCTGTATGTGAAGGAGAGGTATGCAAATATCGTAGGCTGTAGCTGGCTATAATCCATCAAACGTCCTCACAAAATGACCAAATGCTCTGAATAATAATATTGCCAATTCTGTGGTATATCATTGTTGTCAAACAATGTAAGTGAACACTCAAGTCTCAGACCATCATAATCATCAGATAATATCATAATTCCTTTGTCAAGATCAACTAACAGAATTTCATAGAACCAATGGTTTATTTGCTGAAGTGTGAAAGCCATGTAGTGATCCCTAATTAATGTTATTGCTTTGCTGTCAATTAAGAAACATTTACAACTGGTAGTTTTAACTTTAGACTTTTAGTGCCATTCTCATCCTAATATATGTCCACAATGTTAGAAAAATAGCTATTTAATCCTATCCTATCTTCATGCAAAATTTTCACATGTTAACTTATTATTCTTCTCAAGTATAATACCAACCTATGAGGTGTTTTCGATATATGTAGGACCTAGGTTATGTGTGAACACTGAAAAACCTACATTGTGTTTTGATGTGATTACGACTTCCATTTTGAACTTTTTCAACGATTTTGAAGCATATTTTGCTTGTCAGATGAAAATTGAAATCCCTGTTTGGTTGTTGTCAAACTGAAATGCAAGAAATATTGTTCGAAAAGTGAAGGCCATTAACACTCTGAGACTTTGAACTTGAACCAATGGGACCTATCACTTTCTGTTTCCTTCAGGTTGTTACAATAGAAAGTTGAAACAGGGGTACCTGAAGGCTGAAGGCTGAAACTTTTTGTTTCCTTCAGGTAGTTACCATAGAGACAGCATTATAATTTATAAGACAGCTTATTGTGGATTGGGTGGAAATCTGATCCGTCATTCTGTTTAAATCCATGCATTGAAATTTATGATGGTGTTCTAACTTTTAACTTTTAAACTTTTGAACAACCATATGAATTATGAGTAATCATTAATGATAGTAGACTGCCACTGGCCAGTCATAGACTCATAGTTCATTTTGTACTTTCATAATATGTAGTAATTGGTATGCATTATTAATTTTGGTAATGATGGTGTTTGTGTAACTTGTCATGTTGATAACTTGATGATATGTTGAAACTTGAAACTTGAAACTTGAATCATGAATGTTATAATAATCGTTAAGGATGATGGCAATGTTGAAACTTGAATGTTTATGCCATATGTTGAAACTTGAATTGATGATGATGAATCATGAATCATGAATCATGATAGATCATAGATGATATTGATAATCTAGATTCTGAAATATGAATGGTAATATGAATTTTTTTATTTTTAATATATATATATATATATATTATATATATTATATATATTTTATATATTTATTATGTGCCGTTTCCTGCCGTATCGTATCCAGTTTTTTTGAAAATTTGCCGTATCCGTTTTCTAGTAACTTAGGTCTAAAGACTAGAATAGTAAATTGAAATCACTCCAACTCAAAAATAGTATAAAGTGACGAGTCAAAGACTCAATCTAAGGTCTTTAATATCTACAGTCAAGACTCAAAAGTTAAAACTGAAAATGAGCAATGGACAACGAACCAATATTATGAAAACTAGACTAGTCATTGAACCCTTTGATCCCAAAATTGCGAACCAAAAAAAAGCCACACCAAAAAATTAGTCAACCAAAAAATACATAAATATTCAAATTTTGAAATAAATACGTAAATATTCATGTGTATCCATATGAATCTAAACCATTATACACGGATATGCAAAGTTTCTCATATATATAGCAAGGGTGTATATAACCAAAAAAGCATCGAGTGCAATTCGACGTTGAACCAAAAATACATCAACAAAGAGGCTCTAGATGGCCTCTAGAGTCTATAGTCCAAAAAAAATAATACTACAACAAATACCTACATATCATCAAAAGCATTGCCTATATTGGGATCCTCATCATTAATATCACCCTCTAAGCATTGAAATAAGATAGAAAATGCCTAACATGTCAAATTGAGATTTCGTTTGAGTGATAGGGGCAATTTCACTAGGGTTTGTTACCCACCACCATTGGGTGACCCCATAGGAGAAATTTTCTCATAGATTTGTCTTCAGTCGATAGCCAACAACCCCTGACAGCCACCACTGTAGCAGATATTGTGCCAATTGATCTCTGCTCCCTACGCCAGTGATATGTCCCCTCTCTCATCTGTCAAAAGTGTATGTTTGAAGGTGGGCCATACAATCCTAAAGGTATGTCATTCATTGTGCAATCAGGTGCTTATGATTGTTTTTCCTTGAGCACACTTGATATGGATTATTGGTGACTTAGAAGGATGAAAGCTTTGACTGTAGTCTTGGTCCCTCACCTTAAATGGGGGGTTAATCCTCAACCCTAGTCATGTGGGATCTCCCTATTGGCTTATAGCTTGAGGAAGGTCACTACTTGGGAAACCTTGATTTTGGTAGCGCGGTCCCCTTTTCCCAATTCACATTTTCACTTCCATCCACACATTACAAGCCCTATTTCATCATCTTCTCTCTCTAGGTCCACATGACCACTGGGTCCACAAGGCTTTGGTACTCCCCCTCCCCTTGTCCACATGCTTGGGTCAGGCTTGGAACACTACCGCGGAGGTTGATGCAGCTAAAAAATGTAGGGATTAAAAGCATATCATGGCCATATACAAAAGAAAAATAATATCACAAAATGCATAAGATGGTTGAGACATTAAAAATAGTGCGTGGAAAAAGGCCAAACATGAGCTCTCCCCCTTATCATTATGGTCATCGCCTTGGCTCTTAGGGCCCCATGAGCACCACCCACATCATTAAGGAACGCATGCATGTCCCAACTCTTGTTGGGCGATGAACTGCCCCTCTTAAGGGGGTAGTCACAACTTATATCAGTCACAACATGCTCTCATCCCCTGAAGCCTCAAGCAATATAACAAAAGAAAAATCAATAAAGGCAAAAGGCAAATGAAGAAGGGTGGAAAAACAAAGGTCGAAGTAATTCATGTACCATGATTACTCCTTCCTACATTTATACACCCAAATATGTGGACGTCCCTCATCATTACCACCCTTGAACCCATGGCATTTGGCTTTGAGACCCCTGTGTCCCTATCCACCCAATCATTATTCACATGACCCCTATCACTTGAAGGGTGTACCTTAGACATGTCTTTCCCTTTAGGGGCTAGAACACCTGATAGGGTTGTTTATTAGCCACTCCTACCTAGGGAGGTCACTCTATTACATGTTCAAGGCCCCAAATTTGGAAGGGAAACCCATTATGAATTCTCATTTGTGCCCTAGATTAACTTGCTTGGTTCACTTAGATGCATTAATGAATTATTGTACCTAATGGTGAGGAGACATGTTGTCGTTCAAATTGTACAGTAGATTGCAACAACGCTCAAGATAGGGGTTGTCACTCTGATCCTTGTCCTCTCCGTTTAAGTTGTCTCCCTAAAGCAGGCTAAAGGGGGTAGTCCCTATGGATGAGATGATGAGTTTAGGAGACACAACTGAATGGCCTAGCAACATGGTTAAGAAAAATTGGAAAGTTTAATTATTTAAGCATCACTTGATGAAATTTATTGAAATTATTGATTAAAGATCAATGCCTTAGGAGTCAAATTACTTGCACAATATGAATTAAAATACAAAGTCACCGAACGAACTATTGTTGCTAGGATGAGAAACTATCCTATTTGAGATGCCACACCTGAAACTAAGTGAGATGCAGGGTCTTGGTAAATTTTAATTAGAATGCCTATTCTAGATTAATCATTTCTCTCAACTGTATTGAAGTTAGTCTCGAATGTAGGTTGTAGAGAGAAGTCCAAAGAAAGGAGGCCCATGCCTCATTAACGATACCTCCCATGGAGTTCTAACCACCCAAGTGCCTCCGTTCCTACAAAGGATTACCCTTGAGAGAACTGCAAGGTCACCTGTTTTAACCTTGGTGCAAGGGTCAAATGTCACAAGCCAAGAGAGAGGAGTGATCTTACCTTTCTATCAACCAAGCTTATACTTGGAGGTTATTTTTTAATATGCACTTCTAATCCTAGAATGAAATGCAAAATGTTAGTGAAGACTTCAATGAGACAATTAATTAGATTAAGTACTCCAATAAGACAAATTATTTTAGATAGTCAATATGAGAGCAATTAGTGAGGCACTTAAGGAAATTATCCCAAATGAAGCAAGAAGGAAAACAAGAGAGATCACAATTAGCAAGAGAATGATGGGCCTTGTTATCACTTATGATCATAATAGCACTTAAAGAGCCAAGATTAGCTAACAAGAAAGAAAGAAGAAAGAAGAAAGAAATTATTTTAACGTCCACGAGACTAAAGATAACCTATGGGACAGATTGCTTCTTCATCTGCTTGACGTATTCGGCCCTTTTTCTGTGAAGCTTCAAAATAAATGCTCCTAGCTTCTCGACAACCCTCGCTAAATAGATTATCCCAAGAGATAGCTGCCAGCATACCTGCATAACTTTCCTTGTTGTCTTTGAAGGCCTCACATTCTAAACTGAAATGTTTTTCCGTTTCCACTTTTCCGGAAGAACAAAAAATGCATACTCTTTCCTCCCACACTTCCTTTGGCCTTTTCCAGCGCCCTGTTTCACAACGGATTTGATAATAATTAGTCCTTAATTGAGCGATAAGAATTCTGGCTCTCCAAGAGATATTGGCCTCTATGTATGCTTTTGGTTGATGACTATGAGTGGGATTAAACAATTCAATATAGTACTTTTTCTTTCTTCCTAGCTCCTTATCCCAAGTACGCTTGTGGAACTTTTCGATAACAAAATCTTTTATCTCTTTGCTGTTTATGGGACACGCGTTTAAGCAAATACCCCATTTACTAAACCATTTGTTATTTTGTTGCATCCAAGTTTTTTTGGTCTTTCATAATCTATCATTAAAAACAACCTTAGGCCATCGACCCTCTTCCATTTGCTCAATTTTTTTTAAATACCTTATGACTCCCATCATAACAGTTGCTTCAACAGGAGCAATCCCTATTTCACTTAACAAGATAGCACAAGGAACTGCACTTTTAATCTTAAATTTGTTTCTAATCAAATGCTTCTGAATTTGCTCAATTTGTCTCCACTGCATGTCGAATGTACCGCTGGCCCATAGTTCACAACCATAGAGAATCATTGAAATCACTAGAAGCCCAAAAAGAGTTTGAGTGGTTTTCCAGTCCCATAACTCTGCCTCTCTACACCTATTTTGAAAAGCATGAAATGCTTTCCAACCCCCCAAAGTTCTTTTCTTTCTACAACCATTCTAGCTTAGATTTTTGTTGAAGTCAATTCTGAGGTATTTGTAATCCGCA
>APFE030767890.1:111334-141823 GCA_000404065.3 Pinus taeda | reverse complement strand
TCTTCAGGGAACATGAAGTACATACTCAGGGGAACATAATGCAAGTGTTTTTAGGCTATGTCACTGCTCACAGGTCCCGGAATGTATCCTCCAATGTACGAAAATAGGGGTAACAGGGATGGTGACCAATGGTGACAAATTACTATGTAACAGATGCCCCCTAAAGCATGAGGCCCGAGAGAGAGAGAGGGGTGAAATGCTTTACAAGAACACATATAGCTGCCGCCGAGAATCTACATGTAGATACAACTGATATTTCGATTACATGTAGTCTAGGCATGGGCGCAGCCATCCAAAGACATACGAAGAAGGTCTGTGGTATGGACGCAGCCACCCAACTGAAGAGACCATGATGATAAGAGGTATGGTCGTAGCCATCCTAAAAGACTCAGGTATGGGCGCAACCATCCATCAATGAGTCATGTAATAATGATCCACAAAATCGCAACCTAGTCCACAACAGACTAGAACCAGGGTCTTGCGCTCCATCCAAACCTGAACAAAGTACAAGTCCAAACATGTGAATACAGGAGTCGAAGTTGAACATGCTTGAACATCGTCTGATTACCAGCCAATGATGAAAGCTGTTAACAAACGCAAGAGGGGCCACCAATAATGACGATGGTCCTCAAGGTACTATAGGTACAATCCATGGCATGCGAATAAATGAGCTGGTGTTGAACTCCCGTAGAGTCATCCGATTGGAGGCCAATGATGAAAACCTCGCGTCGAACATGAAGAACCTGCCATTGAGGCATGCAGGCTCCAAGGTACCGGAAGGGAGTCTCTAGGTCACTTTCCTAGATAATGAGCTGAAGTCGACAGGAAGTGATCTTCATCGAAGGTGGGCCATAATGTTTCCCACATCATCGACACGAGACGGAAGGAGACAATATGTTTTGTGTGAAATATCAGAGGGAGGTTGTTTCTTTTCAGAGGTCAACTTCTCTTAAACATATTGGCAGCACGACAGTGGAATTGGCAGTATTTGACATCGATGGACCAGAGGTCATGATGACGAGGCAATGAGCAGATGAGAGGTCAAATAGGATTACCCAAACCCACGGAGGCAAGTGAAAAATGAGATGAGATATCCCCACCTCGACACGAAAGCAGAGAAGTGCCATGTTCAAGAGCGACATACTGCCGACACGACAATAATTATGGTTCCCAAAATTTTCTTTTCCCCCACCATTTCTGGGGGGTACCCCAATTATTTTTAACAAGCTTGATGGGGATTGCATATGCTTGTGGTGTTTCATTTCGACAAAATCCGATGTCATCAGGTTTTAATGAGTTTGACAAAGGAAGAACTCGGCGTCTTTTCATGTTTAGAGAGTTTGAAAATACAACAGAAAAGGAAACTCCAGGGTGTCCTTTTTCGTAAAGTTGTGTCTCTCGGGCCCGAAAAAGTATAAAATAATGCCCGAAAGAACCGCCTGACCATTACGATCGAGGATTACTTTTCATAAATAGTGATTTCGACCTGAAAAAGTAGACAAGCGATCAAAACCACGTCGTTTCATAACCATTAACGAGTTTGAAACGACAAAAACCCGGTAATCTTTTATATTTTAACGGTCGATAAAAGAACTTAAAACAACCGCCCCTTAGTAATGTTTAACGAGTCAAGAGGGATAACTCGACAATATTTTCCTTTTTGAAAGGTCAGGAAAAGAGCTGAAAGCAGACCGTAAAGTAACATTTTCTCATGTTTTACCGAGCTTGAAAACGTCGAAAAAGAGCTCGTTTGGTTGCGTTGAGTTGCACCAAGTCTTGTCATCATACAAAAACAACGTAAAACCCACTTCGACATGAAAATATCCCAAAAATACTCAAAAATATCATTTCTAATGTATTTTTAGGTCAAAATATTGCTATAAATAGTAAAATAGTAAAAAATAAATTTACTTTTCACTTTTTACCTTGTGAGTTCATTATTGGAGGGTTTTTGGTGCAAATTTCAACTGCTGATTGCGATCGATCCAGGAGACCATTCGAGCCGCCGTCTGCAACAGGCAAGAGGCCTCATCCCTAGCTCTGTTTTCATTCCATTTTTTAAGATTTTGATCCATAATTCAGCTCCCTACAAGGGGATTTGCAAATTTTTAGGGTTGCGCCATTGGCGCGGGTTTCCTGCACGGGACCGCGGCAATGGTGATTTTTCCCTGAAGGGGTCGCGCCTTTGGCGCGACTGTTTTAGAAACAGTCGTGCCAATCGCGTGATCTCATTTTTCAACACATTGGACCGTTGAATTTGCAAATTTGTTTCAATTTATGTTTCATTAATGATCTAATAATCAAAAATTTACCTTTGGTTGCAGGGTTTTGCCAAAAATGGTTCTAGAATGGAAAGAACGAGAGCATAATGACGTTGATGCCATGGCATTGGAGGATGATGACTGTATGAATTCTCTGAGAGACTGTGGCTTGAAGAAATTCTTCCACACTTCATACCTACTTGCACAACCTGAGCTACTGCGCTTCATAGTGGATGCTTGGGATGTAGAGGATCAGGTATTTCGCCTGAAAGACCAGACATTGGAGTTGGATGTTTCTGATGTCTACTTTATCACTGGATTGTCGCGGCGAGGTGCACGACCTATCTTGACAGGTAGTCGGCCTTCTGGGGAGAAGATAGGGGAAGTGTTGGCACGAGTGTGTCCTGGAGCACGGTTTGGAGCAAACAGCAAGAAGGTGGATATCAACACGGTGCCCGAACTGGTACTACGAGTCATTTTATTCACCATTACCCGGAAAACTGGGGTACAGGCGCCCCATGAGGCCAGCAAAAATCATTTGCTGCTGGCCACTGAGTGTCTCCATCCGACACTGTTTGATTGGGCCACGGCAGTGAAAACCAACATTAAAAGGCAGCTTACCAAGTGTAAGCGTGATGGAAACAAACAGTTTGGATATGGATCGATCGTGGTGACTTTCTTTCTAGAGCGACTGCCGATCTTCCGGGTACCCAGGGGAATAGTGGCAGACCTAGTGTTGCGGGAACCGAGGTTGCATCGATGGGCAGAAATCATGCCCAGAGGAGGAGGGGGCCATCAGATGTCCTGGAAGCCCGAGTTCTTTATCTGGCTCCGTCACCAGATGATCGTCATTGAGGACTGGCCCTATGCGGGCACGGATTTCACTGGAGATCCCGATCTCCCTCTGCCTGCCGGAGAGGACTGGGATGAGGAGCTAGGTAAGAACTCTTTGTTTTTTAACGTTTTTTATGTATTTAAGTTTTTTTGTTAATACATGCCTATCTCTTACAGTGTCTATATATGTGTACAGATGATGGTGCAGAGCGACCAGCTGACTTGCCTCACAATGTGTGAAGAGCACAACCTACAGCGGACCCTCAGATAGAGGGTGAGGATGATTTAGTACAGAACCTTGAGGCACTTACTCGAGGTATTCCAGATTACGGCAGATTGGCGGACGTTCCTAGAGCCTACCAGAGGCACACGGTGGGAGTATCTACTCGTGTCCATCGTCTGTTGAGACGTTTGGTGCGAGCGGTGACATGCTATCATGAGCATCACCGTGATTAGACGCCTAGGTTTCCTTTTTGCATATTTTTTGAGGAACACGGTGTCAGCAGCTGTATGGACTTTGGACATGTATTATTTTTTGGATTATGTAACGCGCGGGGCGCGAACATTTTTACACACACGTGTATATATATACATATGTTTATGGTGTATTATTGTTTTTTCATGTGCTTATGTTTATTCCTAGATGGATCTTTTCTTCACGTGATTATGCGTTTTACATGCTATGCGACTGTTCGACACACATGTAATCTAATGTATCTACTGCATAACAAACGACCCATTGGAATGTATTCACACACACACATATATTTTATTTTTATGAAAGCTTGAAAACACACATGAGAATCACATATGCAAACTATGCTTTATGGGAAATTTTATTTTTATACAAGCTTAAAAAACACATGGTACATATGCAAACTATGCTTGATGAAAAATGAAATAGGCATGCCCCCCAGCATCGTGTCTCAATCCGAGGTACATGCCCCCCAAGCTTCAGTCCATTGAAAATGGGTTGAAAGTTGACATAATGGTTCACATTGCATTGTTTTAACGAGGTTGACATAATGGTTATGAACTATCCTTGGGACTCCTTGTTTCATTTTTTAGGGAGATTGATAGAGGGAAATGAACTACGCTCCGCCCGAAATCTCACCATAATGAACAGGAAGTCGGGGCTTCCAAGAGTGGCGCACCCGATGGGAGGTCAATGTCTTGGAAATCGGGACCCAATGCCCCCAGAACAATATGCACGATGGCGACATTGCTAGATATAGGCATGGGAGAGGTAGCCACGTAGTTGACCTGCGGTGGGGCAGATGCAACTGGTGGATAAAAAATAGGAGGGGACGAGAACTGCGCAGGAGGCATTGGGGGACTAACGAAGGATAATTGATCGATAGTCATAACCCTTCCATCCTGTGGAAAGCAAACCACACGGAAAAGCGAAGAGACAACGACCCCCATAGCATAAACATAGTCACGACCAAGGAGAAGACTGAAGCCTAAAGCCCCTTGAGTAACCAACACGTCTATATAGACGGTTTTACCTCCCAAAGTAATAGGGAACTTCAGGAGGACTCCTAGAGATGGAAATGCTCCTCCGTCGAAAGCCAACAGATTCTGCGTGACCGACCTGAGTTACGGGGAACCTAAAGCTTGCCAAGTATTGGACGACATAAGACTGACCGACGCGCCTTCATCCAGAACAGTGCCAGGTACTGCCTTATCACAGGCGAGTACTGTAATGTGGAAAGGCACCTGGGATGGAAGGCGGAAAGCGGTCAGGTGACTCCAATCAAAGGAGATGGCCAAACTAATTGGTGGGGGAATCGTATGATCGCCCCCATGCTCCATAGGAACCGAAGAGGGACTTTCGGGAGCAGCTGGGATAGGAGAGTCATTTCCGGACTCAGGGGAATCAGAGGAGATGAGAAGAACATGATGAGGACGCTCTTCCAGAACAGGGTGGTCGAGGGGTGGTGAACCCGAGTCGACACTCTCTCTGACCAATGGTTGGTTTGGAACAGGCTTGGTAGAGCCAGGTACAGGAAGAGGAGACTGGACAAGAGAGGAGTTTAAACCAATCTTATTTTCAGCAGGAGGACGATCTGCAGCTGCAGAAAGACGTTGATATCCAACGGGGAGTTGGGGTGAGGAAGCCGCAAAACTTTCCAAGACGGTGGAGGCTTTATCCATGAGTGGACAAAGGTGAAGGGGATGATTGCCTTCACAAAGTCTGCAGGGGATTCGAATCTTCCCTTTTCCCTTACCAATCCCAACTGATGAGGTAACATTGCCATGAGCTTGAGTGGACGATGAGGGGCGGGCCGGATCACGTGACCATACTTCTAAGATCCTGGGAATACCAGGACAATCATGAAGAAGATGGTCCTCCTTGCATAATCGACAAGGAAACTTAACCTTCCGCGGAGGAGCAGAAGGTAGCCCGACTTCAGGTGTACTTGAGGGAGTAATAGTTGTGCTTGTAGCCTCTCCCTTAGGTGATTTCTTCTTCTTGTTCTTCTTCTTCTTATTCTTAGCCACCTGGTTACTCGAAACGAGACTTTCACCAGGCGAAGTACGAGAAGAAGACATAGAAGTAGGCGTTGAAGGGGAGAGGTCCACCTTAGGTTCAACATGATGTTGTTCAGGTGGAGGGACTGATGGAGTATCAGCCGACACTGTAGAGACCAAAGGGGTTGAAAACAACCAAACAAGCAACCCGACAGTTAACCCTGGAAGGGATAACGTCGCCATATACAGAGCACCAGCATTCGCAAGAGGAGGGGAATGACTAGGGTTCCCGTCAGGAGGGGAACTTGGGTTGGTGAACCCTGGAAAAGTTGCCATAGCAAAAGAAACCTACTCACGCACACAAGATCTAACCAGGTAATGTTATCGTGGTCAAATACATTTTAAGACACTGAACTTGACCTTTTCATTTTTAAAGAGTCGAGAAAAGGACGAAAATATGACTCTAGTCTCCTTCTAATATTTAATGAGCCCGAAGTGACAAGACGCTCACTTACACCTTTTCTTTTAGGGAGTCCGAAAAGGATCAAAAGTGACTATTCTGGAGAACTAGGTAAGAGGTTTGCCAAACAATCCGTAAAACTGCTTATACACCTTGGCAATCAGATGAAAACCAAGGACTTCCCGTACTGCAGTCAATCTTCCCGAATGCTGTGTTTAGTGCATTACGGCTTGTAAGGCGGCATACTCGGCTTCCTATGGGTAAAAGGTTGCAAGCCTATAGGGGTCTCCCAATATATACGCGACGGTACGTGGGAGCACAATCCGTACTGGCACCTATCATTTCACCGTGGAGGAATCACCCAACCACTCAACGGTAAGCTACCAGGTTTAAAGACGTCGGAACACGTCTCTCACCTAGACCTCTAGAATATGTGCGTTATGTTCCAATGCGTTGTTAGGTTCATTCAGTTTATTTTACGGTTTATCTTTAATTATGTTTCAGTTTTTGGTCCTACCGTATGTGATCTCTTGAAACTTCCTAAATGCAAACTACATGCAAAAATTGTATCATTTCATTGAATGAACTCTATCTACAGGAGAGTTGAGATCTTTATACAAACAAAACGATCACAAAGATCCTAATGCAGTTAATAACAAGAAATGAAAATCTTTTTCTTTTTTTCTTTTTAAAAGAAACAATTAACAAGAAATGCTAATTAATAAAAAGCAAAAGATATTTTGTTTTTTCTTTTCTTTTAGAATAGCATAATGCACTCAACAGATCTCAAGAGATATTCACAAGTATAAATAAACAAAATTCACCCAAAGGAATCTAGAACCAATTCTGAAACGTCAAAATGACCTATCAAAGCAAGGAAAACACAAAGACTTTCAATGAACCATGTGATCTAAGTTCAAATGAAGTCAAGAAAAAAATAAACAAGCTAGAAGTGAATTACTTGCAGCATAGAATGCCAAACTTGTACAACTACCAGATGAATGCGGAAAAAAACCAAAAAGCTGATTGGATCATCAAACCATAATTTCCCACAGAAGGCTCGACATGCAAAGCCACTAGGGCTAAGATATAAAATCGATAGAAATAAGCAAACAACTGAAGGATAAAAAGAATAACCAGTCACATAAAGGTCCAACAAACACTCAGAAGCTGTAAAAGATATAACAAGATACAAATCCAAGCTCAGAAGGTTGGCAAGCAAGCTAACTGAAAAGTTAACAAGTCTGGCGCGACTGTCAGACTGCAACTCGCGCTATAAAGGGATTG
This sequence comes from Pinus taeda, assembly GCA_000404065.3. NCBI lineage: Eukaryota > Viridiplantae > Streptophyta > Pinopsida > Pinales > Pinaceae > Pinus > Pinus taeda. Next base: position 134,506 of record APFE030767890.1, on the reverse strand, counting down.
GCGCGGTTTGTCAGTTAGCAACAGGCGCCAACTGGCGCGACTGTCAAGGGAAAAACCGCGCTAATAAAGTTTGCCAGGTAAAAAAAACAAAACAGGTAATCCAAAGCTTGGTTTACAGTATCTAGAAAGGCCAGCAAGCAAGAAACAGCAAGAAATTCAATCCAGAAAGCTATCCAAGCCAGCAAACAAGAGAAAAACTAACATGCAAGACAAAGCCGAAATTGTTCAGTCCGTAAACCAAACCGGAGATTGACTGAAGTGGCTTTGATCTACTTCACTACTGCAAAGCAATAGTGTTTCGAAGGCTATCTGGCTGTACTTCAGGCTCCGTCTAAAGTTTACAAATCAAACAACAAGCTTCTCCCCAGTGGAGTCGCCAAATTGTTGAACAGGTAAATCCCCTCTGCTGACAGAGGCGATCCCACTAGCCCAACACGGGTCTAGCAACAATCACACAACGCTAACACGCAGGTTCCTAATTGCAAATCAAAGATCGAAGATGATGTCCTACCTGGATTCCAACGCTAGTACTTGTAGAAGAATCGTCGCTCCCGTTCCTTTGCTCCGGCTGGTCACAATCCCCACGATCCTAGTGAACGGACACCTGCACATGCAAAGAACGACACAAATACAAGCATAAAATCCAATAGATGCAACTATATATCAGTCAGAAAAGATATAACTCAATCATCATTATAAAGACACATGAGTGGAACCATAATGATAGTCGTCTATTAATGAGTAAAAGCAGAGAAAGATACAACCAAGGTTCTGACGTTGAACCTATTGTCTGACTGGGCGAGCAGCTAAATACGCCTTGCAAAGACCTTCTCTCTCTCAGGATTTCGGCAGCATAAACTCCCTATGCTTCACAATTCTTACTATCGCTCTAGCATTACTTCAGCACTCACAAAGACTCTAGCAAAAACTAGCTTGTTTAATGCATGAGGACAGTCATTTATAGATGGAGAAGGGAGGAAGATACAATGTACCAGGATGCCCATTGCAGATTGGCATTATCCTGAAAAGCTACTGAGGATAGTTGTCATTAGTTGTCATGATGACTTTCGACCTCTATCTTGAGGATTTTTCCCTCAAAGAACTTCATGATAAGAGAGGAAAAAACATATAGGTGCGCGTTGGCCAAAAATCATTACCAAATTTAGGTGGCGCGGGTGTTGCTCTAGGACAGAACGCCAATGGGCGCGCCCCCTTTTGAGGATCTGAGTCATTGGCGCGGGTAAGACACTGTGTACCTGCGCCAATGGAAAAAAGGCACTTTTTAGGGATAATTTGCAAAAGGTGTCTTGAGGGAACATGAAGTACATACTCAGGGGAACATAATGCAAGTGTTTTTAGGTTATGTCACTGGTCACAGGTCCCGAAATGTGTCCTCCAATGTACGAAAACAAGGGTAACAGGGACGGTGACCAACGGTGACAAATTACTGTGTAACAGTGGGCATCCTTGCCTTGTCCCACTTGAAGCTTGGAAATAAGAGGTAGGTTGGCCATTAGCTAGTGGGGCTATCCATGGTTTGTCAGTGCAAGCCTTGATTAGATTCACAAAAGCTGGGTTGAATCCAAAGGTAAGTAGAACTTTTTAAAGGAATGAAAGTTCTACCCGATTAAAGGCGTTGGTCATATCCAACTTGATCAACATCCCTTGCCCCTTCCTTTGATGACTGGAATGCATGGATCCTTGAACAAGTATCACATTATCTAAAATATGTCTTCCTACTAGAAACCCTCCTTGATTGGGAGAAATGAGCTTAGATAACAGAGTTTTTATTCTATTTTCAAGCAATTTAGCAAGAATTTTGTAAGAGACATTACATAGAGAAATGGGTCTAAATCTATCAAAGGTAGCTGGATTCACTTCTTTGGGTATTAGGGCGAGAAAGGTGGATTTGGTACTGCCTCCAACTTTAGCCTTTTTTTGGAAAGCCTTTGCCATTCTTAGTAGATTAGATTTGATGATTGTCCAAAAATCTTTGTAGAAGTGTGCCGAGAAACTATCTAGGCCTGGGGCTTTGTCAGGCTCTATGTCCTAGATTACATTGCTGATTTCTTCCTCAGTGAAGGGCTTCATAAGATTTGAATTATTCTCCTCGTTGACCAAGGAAGGGATCTGGGAGAGGAAGTCATTAGAAATCACCTCATCTCCTGTTCCATCCTTTGAGTATAACTGCTGAAAGTGAGTGTCACCAACTTCTTTAACTTGGGAAAAACCTTTGGCAACTGTCCCATCTACTGTGGTGATTTCTGAGATGTGATTCTGGGAGAGGCATGCTCTGAACTGCCTGTGGAAGAAGGCTGTGTTTCTGTCACCTGCTTTCAACCATAGGCTTCTGAAATTAAGCCTCCAAAATTCTTCTTCTTTCTGAAAGAGCTGAAAGAGGAAAGTGGGCTACTTGTTCTTTCTCCAATTTATGTGTGGTTATGTCTTTATCCTCCATCTCCAACTGTAAATCTGCTAACTGTTGGACAATTTCTTTTCTATGTCTAGTGAAGGTGTTGGGAGGCGTTTTGACCCACTCTTTCAGAGTAGCTTTGGTTGCATTTATTTTTTGCTCCCAAACATAACTGGGTGACTCGGTGACCATGGTAAACCAAGCCTTGTCAACGACTTCCATGAACCCTTCCTGCTCTATCCACAAGGAGCTGAAGCGAAACAGTATGGGCCCTAGGTTTTCTTCCTCATCTAGTTGTAAGAGGATGGGTTTATGGTCCGAGGTGAGATTTGGTAGGATTCTCGTTGATATTATTCTCTTGTCCATCAAAAGAGTGCTCTGCATTAGGAATCTTTCAAGCCTGGCTGAGATGTGAACTGCTCTTGTTTTGTTATTGGTCCAAGCGTATCTCCCCTTTTTGAGTTTAAGATCAAGAAGATCCCATTGCTGAATTATGTCCTCCACAAGGGGTAGCAATGGATCTCTGCTATTGTTAACCCCCTCTTTTTCCTTTTGGGTCGAGAATGATATTTAGATCTCCTACTATTACAATGTTCATGGGAGAATAGCATTCTACAAAATCGATAAGTGTTTGCCAACACTCTTTTTTCTCAAGGTAAAGCACAGGAACATAAATATTAAATAGGGCGAAAGTGATCTTACTTGCTTTATGTCTGAGTTCGGTGTAAATCCAATGTTGAGTCTCGAAGGAATTCTCCAGCTGGAACAAATCCTCCATCCAGATTGTGGCTAGTCCTCCTGAGGTTCCCCTTGCGCTTACTACCATCCCAGCTTTGGTCTTCCAGGTTGTTCTGCTTAACTCAAGAAGGGATTCTCCTTCTATTTTTGTCTCTTGGAGCATGAGTATCTTTGGGGTTTCTATTTTCATGAGATCGTTAACAACTGCAGCCTTCATGTGGTTCCCCAAGCCTCTATAGTTCCAAGAGACTATACGCATTATTTATTTGGGGTGATGGAGGAGAGGCCTCCCTTTGGTGGCCGTGCTTTGGTGTTTCGACTTATGGACATTTCTAGAGTGGACTGACTTCCTTGCATTTTTTGCCTCTCTGCTTCTTTTTCTCTTGCTTCCTTGAGGGATTTTCTCCCTCCTGCTTCGAGGGTCTTTCAATTGTCTCCTCTTTTGATGAGCCTGTTAGTTCTAGAGGCTTCTTTCTTATCATGTCTACATAAGAGGATGGCAGGGATCCTCTTTCTAGGGAGTCATTTTGGGCCAGGGAGGCCCCTGCATTTCCTTCGTCGATTAATGAGGGGTTTTCCTGCTGTTCTGCATCACTTTCCATAACAGGGGAATTTGAGGGAAGGTCTGTTATTGGGAGTGCTGCCCCTTCCGGCTATAGTTCTGTGGATGGCACACTGGTTCCCGCTTGTGCCCCTTTCCCTCTTTGTTTGTTTTGCTACTTTGATGAGGCTGTTTTCTGAACCGTTGTCCATTGGTCTCCTTTCATTTTCTCTGCTTCTTCTTCATTTTTTTTTTGCAGTTCCTTGGAAAGTGCCCGTATCCATGGCAGTGCCTGCACTTGAAGGGCAATTGTTCGTAATCTAGTTCTTGCACATGTGACCATTCTGTCGCTGTTAGTTTTATAGCTTTTGGAAGCCTAACCTATAGATCTACCTCAACACAAATTCTGGCATAGGAGTATTGTCCCTTCTTGTCTACTATGTCAATGTATTTTCCAAGGGTGTTTCCAATGGTTTCTAAAGTCTTCAGGCTCCGATAGTACAAGGGAAAATGGGGGAGGTGCACCCAGACAGGAACAACCAAGGCCACATCTTGGGCTGGATCAAAGTCTGGAGTCCATTTGTTCATGTACAGGCCCTAGGGTCCCATGAAGTATGGCCCATTTCTAAAAATGAGGTTCCTATATTCAATGCAGTAAAAAATGAAAACGAAGTAACCCTTACTGACGAAATGACATTTTATTCCTTCTGAGACTAGTGGTCTCCAATTGCGTTGCACCCATGATTTGATGGCTCTTGGTGATGGCCATAACCCAGTGAACTGTGTAATGATTCCTCTTTATGCAATATTTAGGGCAGCATGTCAGGGCTCTTCAGCTGGGAGAGCGACGATCAGGATTGTTTCCATCTTCTTAACAAACTTTTGCTGGGAGGCTGAAATTGGGCGCTTGCTGCATTCGCCCACCAGCTACTTGAAGGCCAGGAGCTTAGGGGGGAGGGAGGAAGGAGGCTTAGAGCCTCCCTCTAGAGCCATGACTGAGAGGAGGGTTTGCAGCGGGACACTTGCAGAGGAAGCAGCAGCGCGTACGAAAAAACCTATTGAGAGATTTTAACCAGACAGAGAAATTATACTTTTTCAAATGAATCTTACATTTATCTAATTTGAAGGGAATTCTCTTGGGAAAGTAAACCAAGCTTGGAGGTCGATCTAGAACACATTTGAACCAATGTCTCTCTTCATATTGGAGGAGATTTTCATCAATTTTATTGTTTCCTTTTGATAAAATGACTTCCATAGAAAGACTCCAGGTTTTGGCCAAAAAATTTCTAACTTCAGTCTTTACGTTTTGGAAGATGCACTTATTCCTTGCTAACCAGATCCACCAACATAAGAAAGATGGAAGGAAAGTCCAGAAGCACTTAAGCATGTTCTTGTTTTTAAACGGATATGGATAGTTGGATTTCCAATTGGCAAAAAAGTCAATTAAGCTAAGATTGGAGTTGACATGGACATGGAGAGGGCTAACTAGGGGTTTTCGACAATTGATAGAGAATTCACAAGTGATAAATAAATGGAGAATAGTTTCCGCTGCTTTAGAGTAAAAGGGGCAAATGGAGGGACCAAGAATACCTTGTTTTTTGATATTATCTACTATAAGAATGTTCCCTTTGAGCATAGTACATCTGAAAACTTTGATTTTGTGGAGACTTTCAATTTTCCATACTAAATTCAAGAGAGTCCAAATAGGTTTTTGATGATATTATTGAAGTTTCCCATACCCATACTTAATTGAATATTCTCGACTAGTTGGATTCCATTTGAAATTATCTTGTTGTCTGAAGCTAATAGGGGTCACTCCCTTAAGACGGTGAAGAAGAAGGTTCCATTGCTGAAGGCGATCAAGGGGAAATGTCAGGGGATTCCATCCATACCAAGAATTGTTGTGATGATTCCAAGGGTAAATTAGATCAAGAGTTATGATGCCTTTTCTTTGAAGCAAAACATTGAGAGGATTTATGCCCTATGGATAAGAAAGGGAGGGATTACCCATGATTCCATTAGTCCAAATATTTATGTCTTGTCCTCAACCATAAATTCTATAGGTATTAGCTTTGGCTAAAGGCAATGTTTTTTTGCACAGTTTCCATAATTCGGAGCAAGGTATGGTAGGAAGATGAAAAGAGAGAAGGAGGTGCCTATAAGAACTAATATATTTGTGCTCAAGCACTTGTTTCCACCAAGAGGATTCACCTGTGATAAGCCTCCATATGAGTTTTGCTCCCAAAGCAATGTTCATCAATTGGGGAATTCAAATAGAAGTTCCTCCATTTTCATAGGGAGTTGTAACTTGATTCCAACTCACTAGACTAAATTTTTTGGTCTCTAATTTACCTCCCTTCCATAAAAAAATTCTTATAATTAATTCAATTTACTTTTGGATCCTAGATGGAGCTTGAATTATTATGTATTGATATAATGGGAGGGAGGAGAGGATTAATTTAATCAAGATTATTCTCCAAGCCAAATTGAGCTATTGCATTCCCCAATTCTGCATTTTATTCTACATTTTGTCTATTGTGGTAGACCAAACCTCAACCTTCAAGATACCTTTTGAAATTGGCAATCCTAAATGCTTGAAATGAGACCAATTTGATTTGAAAGGGATACCAAAAATTTGAGAAATGCGCTGAAGAGTTCGGATAGGGGAATTCCATCCAAATATATTGTTCTTTGTGTTATTTAGAAGACCACATGAGGACTCCAAAACTTGATCCAAAATGTCTTTAAATCTTCTGGTAATAGTGTAGGGGGCTCCACCAATGAACAAGGTATCATCAACAAATTGAGAACGATTCATACTTTTAACTCCTTGTCTGAAATGGATCCCACTGATAAGCCCACTTTTCCCGCCGTGTTCTACCTTCCTACTTAGATATGCAAGCATTATAATGTAAAGGAAGGGAGAAATAGGGCAACGTTGCCTAAGACCCCTGGAACTTTGAATTTTTCTTCCAAGTCTTCCTTTGATTAAAGGGGCTTTCCATGGACCTTGGATACATAATTTCATGAGGTTAATGAAGTATGTTGCGAAGTCAATTTTATGGAGGACAAATATGAGGAATGAGTGGCTAAATGTATCAAAGGCATTGGCCATGTCAAGCTTCAAGATGAATTCTTTCTCATTTTTTGAAATACCAGAGTGGATAACTTCTTGGATAAGCATAATATTGTCAACTATTTGTTGATTTGGAACAAAACCACCTTGATTTTCAAAAATCAAGGATGGGAGGAGGAGTTTGAGCCTATCGGAATCTTAGTTATGATATTCTAAGAGGAACTGCACAATGATATGGGTCTAAACTGATGAAAAGAGGTAGGCCTAGTTTCTTTAGGAATAAGGGACAAGAAGGTAGAGTTAGTACTACCTCCAATTTTTAATTTTTGGTGAACACAATGAATCACCTTTAGGAGATTTTTTTAATGAGCTCCCAGAATGAATGGTAAAAATAAATAGAAAATCCATCCGACCTTGGAGCTTTATCAGGATGAAGGTCCCATATCGCGTTTTTGAGTTCCTCTTCCTTAATAGGTTTGGTTAAATATGCATTAACCTCAACCGAGACTAAATTTGGGATGTGTCTTAGGAATTCTTATTACTTGTTATTCTCTCCCTCTACAGATATTAATATTTTAAAGTGATGGTGAACTTCCTCTTTAATTTCTTCCCACCCTTTGATTTCAGAATTCCTTCTCCGATTATTATCTCAATGTCATTCTTTACACCACATTTTAGTAAGGTTATGAAATAAAGCAATATTCTTGTCACCAACCTAAATCTAGAAATTCCTGGATTTTATTCTCCAAGTTTCCTCCTCTCTTCTATTAGTTTTGTAGATTACCCAATAGATCTGATTTTGTTTCAACTGCCTTTCTTTTTTGACCTCTCCAGTTTCCATACTTTCCTGGTGTTGATCCAGCTCCAATTATAGTTTTATTTTCTTTTGTTTTGGATATTTGTAGTGGGATCTGGCCCACTCTTTAAGTTCATTCCTAAATTTCTTTAGCTTAGTTTCCCAAATGTAGATTGGAGATCCATTAATGTAGATATTCCATGATGAAGCCACCAACTGTCTGACCTCGTCGATGGAAGACCATAGAGGATTATAGCGAAAAGGGAGAGGATCTAAATTTATATATTCACGAAAGCTAAGAGAGATAGGATTATGTCAGAAGTTGCGGAAGAGATAATTTTTGAAATCGCTAGTTCAGAGCCAGAGATGAGGCTGACATGAGTTAGGAATATGTCTAGTCTTTCCTTTATAATACCTAGACATATTCTTCTATTACTCTAGGTAAATTTTCCATTCTTTGGGACAATATCCATTAGATTGGGCTTCTATTATTATTTCTAGGTTATCTATATATGGATTTGGCAGGAAAGTGCCACCACGTCTTTATTCTGCATTCAAGACCAAGTTGAAGTCACCTCCAACTATTATACTTCTATTGTATTATGAATTTAACTGACCAACTAAGGATTGCCAGCATTGTTCCTTATCTCTAAAGTGAGAGGGGGCGTAGATGTTGAAAATAATGATTTGATTTCCATAAATTTTGTTTTTAATATATGTTTTGATCCAATTTTTCTCCTTAAATGAGCAAATTAGATCCTAGGAAGAATGTTTCCACATTGTGCAGATACCTCCAGAAGCTCCTCTTGCACTTATTTCTATTCCTTCAAAATGTTTTATTTTTTGAATTGTTTGATTCATTTCTTGCTCTGTTAACTTGGTCTCTTGAAGTAGAAGGACATCAAGGCATTCATTTTTCATGAGATATTTTTCTGCATTTACTTTCGAGGAGTACCCAAGGCCTTTACAATTCCAAGAGACCAAATTCATTATTTACTATATGATGGAAAAAAGGATCATTTTCCTCTCACTGTCTAATTTAGCACTTCCTTGGATCATGCACCTTTGTCAATCTAGGTGTCCATTGTTGTTGAGTACTCATGTCCATGTATTTTTGTGCTGCTTCATCTCTAATTTCTTTATCTTTTTTCTTCCATATTTTTGTGAATCTAAGGAGGGGTAATTGTTTCTTAGGATTTATCTATAGTGATGATCCTTTCAAAGGAAGGGACAAGGGGGATCGAAGGGGTAAAAGGATAGGCTAGAAGAGAAGAGAGGAAGGGGGGAAAGAGGAAGCGAAAGGAGAGGGGGGAGGGGAAGTAGGAGAGCGATCGGGGATGAGTTTTTCTAGAACAACATCATCACAAGCAGGGAGAAGGTCAAGAGGAGAGGCTAAGAGAGTAAAATGGTTGGTGTCTCAAGGCTAGGAAAGTGAAGAGGAGGGAGGGGGAGTAACCTAGGGAGGGGGTTCCGAAGGGGAAGGAGTAGCAGGTTTTGTAGGTTTATTTCTAGATTTTTATTTTTATTTTTATTTATTTTTATTACGTTTATAGGTTCCCGTTGGGCTTCTTGCGTTTCAGCTGTCTCATCTACTTCTCTATTTGGACATCTATTTGAAAAATGACCATATTAATGACATACCTTACATTTGAAAGGAAGTTATTCATAATCCAATTGTTGAATGTGAACCCAATTGTCAACCTTGATCTTTACGACCTTTGGAATTCCTTTTCCCAAGTCGACTTCCACACAAATTCGAGCACAAGCATGCATGTTTTATTTTGGCTCACGTCTATCGATGTATTTTCCAAATGCATCACGAATAATTCTAACATAGTCATCTCCCTAGCAGTGAAGAGGAAGATGAGGAAGACGAACCTAGGCAAGAACTGCATTAGGGACATCGAGTTCAGGATCAAAATCTGGAGTCCATCTATTCAGATATAAACCTATGGTGTCCATAAAAAAGGGCCTATTTTTTAAGATAATGTCTCGGTCTTCCCTCAATTCAAAGTAGAAGGTAAAATATCCCCTTCCACAAAATCGAATAGAGATTTGGCCTTGGGTTTTAGCATCCCAATTTCTTGCCACCCATTTCTGAACCGTTTTTGGAGAAGGCCAGAGGCCAGTGAACTTTCAATCAGAGACAAAGCTGCTATATGAGGCATAGAGGGAGGAAAATTGATTTCTGGGACATTTTCCATCCTTTTGACAAAATTGGAGATAGGAGGGCGCTCACGGGGAGCCCCAAGGGAGGAAATAAGGTTGGAAAAGACCAAAGCAACAACATTAGAAGGGGCAGCATGAGCATGGAAACCCCCTCCAGATCAGACTCTGGAGGGGCCATCATAGGAGAGAGCATAGGGAGAGGTGAGGTCACATCAAATCAGGAGGAGGGCACAACACGGGAGAGCAAAAAAAAAAAGACTTAACATTGATATCACATAATTATAGATTATTAAATCCATAAGTTTCTTGAGAAATTAACCTTTCATTAGGGGAATTTTTAGGTCTAAAATGGGCCTCCTATGGAAATTATAAAATAATAGCGGAAATAGTAAAATAAGATTAGATTACATCATCAAATTTTAGAGGGAAAAAAGAAAAAAAACTATTTTTTTTTTCAACTCGTATTTTCAACTTATCTCCCTATGGGTTTACTTAAAGTTTGAGCAACAACACTCATTGGATGCAAAATTTGATTCCTCATCCAAGGAGTACCTATGTTGCATACTTTCGATGAACCTTTCTACATGAAAAATGGAAAATACACGAAAAACGTGACTGCAATCACATTTTTTCATGTATTACTCATTTTTCATGTAGCAGGATCCATCTAAAGTATGCAACATGAGTAATCCTTGGATGCGGAATTAATTTTTTCATCCAACAAATACTCTCACTTGAAATTTGAGTAAAACCTTAGGGAAAAGTTGAAAATACTAGTTGAAAAACTAGCTTTATTATTTTATTATTTTTTAAACTTTTTATTTTTTTACTCCAAAAATGGTGAATCATCCCCCATGGTTGGCATCATCATCTTGAATCCTATTAGTTCTCATAAATTTTATTTTGGCTGTACATTTTTCTTAGGAGGACCATTTTAAACCTCAAAATTCCCTAATGTAGTTTTTCAAAAACTCATTACAACATTGTAATCTAACCATTATGCTCTAAGTTATTCCTTGCTCTATGCACACATTTTCTTGACTTTATGTAAAAAAGTATTAATTACTCATATGATTGAAGCTATTATGGTTGGTATTACTTTGTTTCTTTCTTAAATTCGCCTTTCAAATTTATGAAATTTTTATATCTTGCCATACTTTCATTCTTATTTATAGGTGAAATGGGAAAGAAGGGAAAAACACAAGCTTCCATGCCTGCAATCCAGAATATCAAAATGAAAATGAAAGCAGTAGATTCTCTAGCACCTGATGAACAAAATCTTAATTAATCTTTTTATATCAGACACAACATACAAAACCAAAGATGTAGCCTTTGTTCCATGGGAAATAATATTTAATTTTTTCAAAGATAATGAATGGAATGACCCTGTAAAGTCAAATGATAACTTGTCTGATAGAGCTGTGGAATATGAAGCAATTAAATAGACTGAATTGCACAAAATTGCTACCGGGCCAACTATGTTCCCATATTATGACATGGTAAGTTGAATTATCTCTCAAGCTCATTTCAAACTTGTTATATCATTGACTATGATAAAAATGTGTTTACTTCTTGGAATCCAAAAGTTCTTATGTCCATCTATAAGCTTGATTCTCTTAAGATTCTTTTGAATACGAAATTTCTAGATGATTTCCAAAACAATGTACTAAGAAATAAGAATAGGGCTTATACCCTAGTTATCAAGAAATAGTTACATGATCACAAAGGTGCTAAAATCAAAACTAGAAAAAGACTTTACAATAGCTCTTTTCAAAATGCCTTAGGTATTTGTGATTAAAATGCTTGCAAGATTATATGGTGAACCTAATCATGAACATTACAAAGTATAATGGGTTACACTCATCTAATGAATCTTTAAAGAGTAAAAAATATTTAGTTGGGATGATGTTTTGTCCCAAAATATATTAGAAGCAATTAATCTTTCTTTAGCTGCACCTCTGGGTTTTGAGCAAGGTTTCTTTATGTCAAGATACTTTATGGATATTGTTATTGCAATAGTCCCTTTCCCATTAATGGAATGGAATTACTCTCTAAACCATGCACAAAGAATTCAACATTCGTGTTATGTCCTGTGAGAAAGCAAATACAAGAACCATTTTTATGATATTTGTGATAATGTTATGCTATATTTTTATGACGTTTTGTTTAGAAAGACTCCACCCATGGTGAACAATGAAGTCAAGTCCGCACTATCTCAAATAGGGGATTGGTTCATTGAATAAAAATATTCTTACATTTAAATCTATGGAAATGAAGGAGGACCTCATGTCTCACCTCTGTTCATTCTAGAAAAATTAACAATCAGAGAAATTTGCAATCATATTTCTTTAAACGAAGTTACCAAGTTCTTGCATAAAATGCAACATAACTTTTGGCCCAATTTTCCCATCAAAATTGGCCAAACGGTATTGAAAGGTAGAGGTCATGTTGTGGTAGAAGCCAATGGTTTACAAGAAATATGGTTTCATTCACTTCCCCATTATAAATATGATCCGAAGAATGTTATTGTTGATCTCAATTTATCTTTCAAAAGTCTATACTCATTAGCAACCACTCTTTGATTATGTTTTAACAACTATGATAAGCTTGATCAAGTGATATCAAAGGCTCGTTTTATGAGCACTGAGGAGAAAGTCAAAATTCTAGTATATCAATTGAAAGATTGAAGCTTTTTAAAGGTAGTAACTTTTATTTTTATAGATATCCCTTCACACTTTCATTATCAATGTACATAAGATGAATATTTTGAGGGTTTGAATACTTCATAGTTACTAGTTTCTTTTATTCCAATGGACAAACCTCATATTCAAACACAAATCATTCAAACAGAAGCTTCAAGACATTCTAAAAGTGTAGAGCACATGACAATTCAAAAAAAGGGGACTTCTCTTCCAGAGAAATTATCATAGATATTGAATCTCCTGAGCAAACAAGCCAACCTGATGATCATATGGAAGTTGATTCCTCCTAGGAAGAAAAGGATAAAAAGTCAATTGAGGCTCAATAGACTGTGCAGACAATTGTTTAGGAAATCAATAAGGAGATACATTAATGGGAGAATTTTATGCTTACATGTTCTATTTACAATATTTTTTAATAAGAAATTTATTAAAGAAATCAAAATAATATTATGGAAAAAATTATATACAATAGGGTTATATATAGAAAAAAATGTGATTTAGTAATAAAAATATATTTTAGTAACAAGTTGTGAAGTGATAGAATTTTTATTAAATTTGAATTGAGGATTTAGAAAAATATAATTAATTATAAAGTGTTACAAAAGAATGTAGTGAGGGACAATTTTATAGTCCATTATGGATATTAGAGAGAGGTGGTATTTGGAAATTGGGTTTACCTTGGGTCGTTGGGATGTATAATTATTATCCTCCCCACTCAGGTTCAATTACCGCAAGTGACACGATGAGCTTTAACGTAATGACTTTGAGCTTTGTTGTTGAGAATGAATAGTCCCTCCAGGACCAAAACATGTATATTCTTCATATGGAATACAAGGTTTATTGGTTTCCAAAGGCCTCTTGGTTAGTTGGCCATCTCAATGGACTAATTCCCCTCATTTAGGTGCTTGTTATATGATCTAGGTCATATTTAAAGTTTAAGAATGACTTGAGATAGATCACTAGAGATAACATCTATAGAGAATGAATTCATGTCACTTGGAGTGCACCTTTTGAGGGTCTCGGCTCTAAGATGTTATTTTATTTTGAGAATTTTCTATATAAGAGATAGTCTCATTATCAAATCTACTTATAAACACAAAAGGATAGATGCATTCTCCTAGGATCCCCTTGGGTAAGTTTTGAGTGAGCTCCCATAGGCTTTGGTTGAGACTGACCAACACATCCATTGGTTGCACAAGAGTTGCCAAAAATTCCATTTAGATGATATTGATCCAAATTGCATCATTAGATTGCTTGTAATCCATATCAATGTATTTGGAGTGGAAGAAGTGGAGGAAACAACTCATGGTACTGTTTTAATTGGCGGGACATAGTTTGGCGAAACATGGTCTGAAACCTTCTGGGAGTGTTTTGAGGCATAAAACAACGTTTTTTGGGGGTACAAATTTTCCACTTTGGTGCAAAATCTTTTCATGATATTCTACACAAAGATACATTTCCAACAACACAAGAAGCGCGTCAATCAGAGTCTGTATGCAAAAGTTATGCCACTCAGAAGTTGACCTTCCTATTTTCACACCTATAGTTCGGGAGGATGTCACGTCAACCCCCATTATTCATGGAAAAGGGGCTAGCCATGTGTTTTTGATGTAAAAGACTCTAGAAGAGTCTATTTTGTAACTCTAGTTAAGAGTTGATGTAGTCAAACTTAACCACTAGTAGGCTATCGGGCTGTGTTATAATCGGGCCACTAGGACGAAGAGACATTCCATTATTTCGAGAGAATTTTGTTCCATAGCTAAGAAAAGATAGTTTGGAGAGATAGGAGGTAGAGCACATAGAGAGGATCTGTGCACTGTAGTAGCCCACAGGCCACATGCATGATTTCTTTGTACCTGCAACCATATTTCTAGACGGAGAAAGAGAGCGAATCGACCTCACCTTCCAACTGGGTTGTCTCATGAAAGGGTTTCCCAGAGAGCATATCTTGTGTCTTGTGTGTGTGTGTGTGATTATTTTTCGTTCTCTATTTCTCTTCATATTTTCCATTCACATGCATGTAGTAATTACTATAAAATCTATAGATCTAGAAATTAAATAAAACTGTAATAGTGTAGAATCTCAGATTTTTAATATAGTATTATCAAATTTGTTGTGATGAACTATCCAGTGGAATATTCACGATAGTTTGAATGTTGTTTGGTATCAGATTAGGTTTATTTGGGTATTGAATTTGAGATACCAAAAATCCCACAATAGTCATTTTTGAATGTCAACGTTTCGATTCTATACCGATCTCATCGTAAGAGTCTGTAAACCCTAATTTCTTTGGGTATTTGTGGATATTTGTAGGGGATCTAGGTTGGTGTGTTCAAAAATTGTAAAATCCTAATTTGTAAACAAACCTCATGATCCTGCATAAGTGAGGCTTTTGCAGCTTGAACAAGAAGTCGTAGATATAAACTGCATTGTAAACCTCCTCATGGCGGCCCTAAGCAATAAGCTAGGGATATTTAGAGAATATGGGGGTTTGAATGCAGAGGATAAATTAGAAGGAGGATTGGGAGATCGGGATGACATGGAGAACTAAGAAAAGAAATACCCTGGAAAAGATCAACCTAGTTCTAGTGTCCTGAATCAATCCCTATTCAAAATGGAAGCAAAAGTCGATATCAAGTCGTACCACGACGAGATCGACACTCTAAAGCTGAACCACTGGTTGCAACAAATGGAAGTTTATTTCAACATCCATCAGACCAAGGAAGGGAAAAAGGTCTCATTTGTGCAGATGAAACTAGAGGGACATGCATTGAGTTGGTGGGAGAGCCACATAGAAACCCTGAGGTTGGAGGGAGAACCTCCAGTGACAAAGTGGCAGGATTTTAAAACAATCATTAAGTCACAGTTTTATCCCATTTGGTAGGTGGAGGACCAATGGATTTGGTGGAATTACTTCAGGAAAAAGTCAGGCCAAAGCGTGCAGGAGTACACCACAAAATTTTGAAAGATGGCTATAATGTTCGGTATCTCTCCAAAGAGCCTAGATGTACTCCTCAAGTTTTTGGGGGGTATGCACCGCCATCTGTGTGAGAAAGTGATGTTGTTCAAGCCCAAATCAGTGGACGAGGCTTGTGTACAGGCACAATACTTGGATAATATTGACCTGAAAATAGCACAATCAAGTGGATCAACGCAGAACAAGAAACATGAAGCTTCTAAGGAAGGGGAGAAGAAGAAAAAAGGGGGAAAAGATAAAAATATGGCATCCACAACACACCAGTGAAAAGATCCTAGCAACCACTGGAATCACTGCAACATTGATGGCCATATAGAGGAGAAGTGTTGGAAGTTGCATCCAGAGCCAAACTCGAAGAACAAGAAGAAATATAACAAGAAGAAGAATCTTATGGCCATTGATTCGAGCAACCAAGTTGAATGCAACTTGGATGAGAAGATTGTCTATACATCAGTGCAAAAGGAAGTGAATATGAGTAGCCTTCAACAACATAAAGAGAAAGAAATGACCAAACTCTTCCATATAAAGATACAGGTCAAGAAGACAAAGGTTGATGCTTTGTTTGACTAAGGATTGTAGACGAATCTAATTGTAGCAGAGCTGGTCAAGAAGTTGGGGCTAGAAGTTCGTGACCATCCAAACCCATATCCATTGGGATGGGTAAATAAAGATGTAGAGCTAAAGGTAACAAAATGGTGTAAAATTAGATTTGCTATCAATGCTGATTTTATTGGTGAAGTATATCTAGATGTGGTTCCCCTTGATGTACATGGAGTCGTGTTTGGGAGTGTGTGAGGAAATATTCATGAGGAGAGCTAACCAGTACCGGCTCATCAAGGATGGAAAATCATTCACCATCAACGCAGATAAAGGCAAGTCGAAGATTTCGCTGGTAAGTGCCAAACAAGCCAAGAAATTGATCAGTTTGAGTAAGAAGTATGTTTTTGTTTTTAAGAGAAAGTAAGTTTGAAGAGGAGTCAATAAGAGGCAAGACATCCTTGGAGGGGGGTACTAAGAAAAAAAACAACAATTGGAGGAGTTGTTATAGGCATACAAGGATGCGTTCCGGGAGCTTAAAGGGTTACCACCTAAGAGAGAAGTGGACCATGGGATCCAACTATTGCTAGACTCCCCATTTCCAAATATTGGGCTGTACAAACAGTCTATTATAGAAGCAAGTGAGGTGAATAAATAGTTGCAGCAGTTGCTAGAATAGGGTGTCATTCGACTGAGTACATCACCGTGTGGGTCACCCATCATCACTGTGACAAAGAAGGATGGGACTTGGAAAATGTGTATAGATTATAGGGCGTTGAATAAAATCATGCTCAAGAATAGATACCCCCTACCTAGGATAGATGATATGTTAGATTAGTTGCAACAAGAAAAGAATTTCACCAAACTGGACTTGAAGTCTGGATATCACCAGGTTCAAGTCAAAGAAGAAGATACATGGAAGACCACCTTCAAAACCAGACAAGGTTTGTGTGAGTGGTTAATTATGCCATTTGGCCTATGTAATGCACCAACTACGTTTATGAGATTAATGAACAATATACTGCGCCCTTTTTTAGATTCATTTGTTATTGTCTATTTTGGATGATATACTAGTATATGGGGCTACCTTAGAGGAGCATATTTCACATTTGACAGAGGTGTTGGAAACATTGAAGAAGCACCAACTACTAGAAAATCTCAAGAAGTGGGATTTTTCGCAGCAGTCCTTGGTGTATTTGGGGTATGTGATCAGTGGAGGAGAGCTGAAGATAGATCCTTCCAAGATGGAGGCCATCATGAAATGGCCGGTGCCTACTAATGTTTCTGAGGTCAGGAGTTTCAATGGGGCAGCACAATACTTGAGAAAATTCATAGCCTCATTTTCAGCGGAAGGAACACCACTCCACACCATAACAATAAGTGACAAGAGTTTCCAGTGGAGAAAAGGTTAACAAAGGGATTTCTAGGACTTAAAGAAGAAGATTAGTCAAGCACCAGTTTTGGAATTACCAAAATTGCAACGACATTTCGAAGTGGAGACAAAAGTGAGTGGGTATGATATGGGAGTTGTCTTGATGCAAGGAGGAAGGCATGTTTGCTACCATTATGAAGTATTTCATGGGGCAGTTCTTAACTACCCTACCTATGATAAGGATTTCTATGCCATGGTGCAAGCTGTGAAGGAGTGGAAGAACTATATGATGGGAAAGGAGATAGTAATCCACATTGATCACCAACTTTTATAGTACTTGCAGGTCCAAAGTAAGCTACAATAGACTAGGCATTACAAGTGGATGAAGTTTTTATAGCAGTTTCAATTAGTGATCAAGTATAAGAAGGGAAACACAAACAAGTTGGATGATATAATTTCAAGGCCACCCACATCAAATATTACAGCTTTGGGGACTCTTATACACATGGAGCCATTCACCCATGATGCACACAAAGAGGCATATTCAGAAGATGAGGACTTCAAAGAGGTGTATCAGTAGTTGCAGAGTAAGAGTCATTTACACAATGGCGACAACACCGTTGACTACCATCTCCAAGATGGGTTACTCTATAGGTTGGATAAGTTGTGTGTTCCTAAAGGTGAGCATTTGCAACTGATTAGAGAGGCTCACATTTCCAAGGTTTCAGGGCACTTTGGTGTAGGGAAGACCATGGCTAACTTGTAGAGGTATGTGTATTGGCCCAAGATGCAAGATCAAGTAGCTAGGTTCATAAGAGGATGCATGCTTTGTTGTACTAGCAAGCCTAGTAACATGAAATAAGGTTTGTATCATCCCTTACCTGTACCTATTCGTCGTTGGGAAAACATTTCCATGGACTTTGTGGGAGTTTTAATGACAACTAGGAAGGGACATGACTACTTGTTCATGGTAGTTGACAGGTTCAACAAGATGTGTGTTTTGGTGCCCTGTAAAAAGACCATTAGCGGAAAAGAAGCAAAAAACTTGCTCTTTGGACAGGTCTGGGTGAACTTTGGGAAACCAAGGAGCATCATCTTAGGCATGGACACAATATTTCTTAGTGCATTCTAGATTACATTGTGGGAGAAGATGGACACAAAGTTGAATAGATCTACAACATTCCATCCACAAACATATGGGTAGAGAGAAGTAGTAAAAAAGACTTTGGTGCAGCTTCTGAGGGGATACAACCAGAAGAATCCGAAGACCTGGGATGAAAATATGGTATATATACAACATTATTATAACAGAGTAGTCCATACTTCTACAGGAAATTCCCCGTTTGAGACTTGTTTTGATATTTGCCACCTTCACCTTTGGATATTGCATATGGGAAGTAAGGAGGAGTGAGGTAAGATCTTAGAGGAGATGCTTTGAGGGATGAAAAATTTATAGAGAAGATCAGGCAGATCCATCTATAGGTACAAGAAACAAAGCATAAATCGTAGGAGAAATATAAGACCATAGATGATCAACACAGAACAGAAAATTCATTCAAGGTGGGAGACAAAGTATGGCTACAGTTGAACAAGGAGAGGTTGCAAGGGCCTGATAAGAAAATCAAGGCTCTAAGGTATGGTCCCTTTTAGATACTGGAAAAGGTGGGTGATAATGCTTATCAAATCAGTTTACCGCCATATATGCACATTTACTTAGTTGTGAATGTAGATAATTTGAAGCTCTATGAACCTTCCATGCTAGATCAGGAAGAGAAACATGTCCTACCTTCTGTGGAGGATTTGGCACCAGATGCTTAAGCAGAGTTGATAGAAGATACAGTTTTACAGAAGAGGTCCAAAACTACAAGGCTGGGGCAACATGACCTTGGGTATTTTGGGTTGAAGGGACAACTTTCAGGCAAAGCTAAATGGTACATCAAAGAGAAGGTGGAGGAACAATTTTATCACCTCATTCAGTAAAAGCTTTTGGGAACCAAAAGACTCCCAAAATGGGGAGGTTTAATATGAATTGGATCATTATATTTTTTTCATCCATCTTGATGCATTTAGAGTGGAAAAATTGGAGGAAACAACTCACGAGACCGTTTTTACCGGTGGGACCCAGTTTCGCGAAATGGGGACTGAAACCTTCCGAGAGTGTTTTGAGGCATCAAATGATGTTTTTTGAGGGTAAATTTTTTCTGATTTACTTTAACCCATTTTCATGTTATTCTACACATAAAGACCTTTCCAATGATGCAAGAAGCGCATCAATTCGAGTCCATATGCAATAGTTATGCCACTCAAAAGTTGACCTTCCTGTTTTCACAACTATAGTTCGGGAGGATGTCGCTTTAGCCCCTATTATTCATGGAAAAAGGGCTAGCTACGTGTTTTTGATGTAAAATACTCTAGAATATTCTATTTTGGTAACTCTAGTTATGAGTTGATGTAGTGAAGCTTAACCATTAGTAGGCTATCGGGCTGTGTTATAACCGGGCGACTAGGAGGAAGAGGCATTCCATTCTTTCGAGAGCATTTTGTTCCATAATTGAGAAAAGATAGCTAGGAGAGATAGGAGGTAGAGCACACAGAGAGGATTTGTGCACTTTATTAGCCCACGGGCCACATGCATTACTTCTTTGTACCCGCAACCATATTTCCAGATAGAGAAAGAGAGCGAAGCAACCTCACCTTCTAGCTGGGTTTTCTCCCGAAAGGGTTTCCCAAAGATCATATCTTGTGTTTTGTGTGTGTGTGTGTGCGCACTTATTTTTTCATTCTCTATTTTCTGCATAATTTCCATTCACATGCATGCACTAATTACAGTAAAATCTACAGATCTAGAAATTAAATAAAACTGTAATAGTGTAGAATCTTAGATGTTTAATATAGTATTATCAGATCTATTGTGACGAACTGTCCAGTGGAATATCCAGGACAATTTATGAATCAGAGATTGAGGGTAAGGAGCACCCCATATTCCATTGCCCCACCTATCATAAAATTATATCATTGCCTTTATTGGGATTCATGAATTTCCCTCTCCATCTTCTTCTCCTCTTCAAAATAGAGGTGTCTCTCTCTCTTCTTGTGAGATTTAATGGTATAGATCATAGTCTCTCCAAGGTTTGTACCACCCTTAGACCATCAAGTAGATCACCTCCTTCTTCTGTAGGTTTTAACCCAGTACATAAATTACCTGCATACAAATTATAAATAAAAAAAAAATAAACAATGCGAGATCATAACACATAAAACACATATACATAGAGATTTCCCACTGGATCCCAAAACCGGGACTACCAGCTTGATTGTTCATTATGTTCCTTTCAATGTTACAATACATATTTATACATGCCAAAGCATCCAATACCATGGACCGATAAACCATCGCATTCCAAAAACCATGCCGAAACCAAGGGTAGGTCGCCTACCTAATTATAGGTCCAATAATTTTTTTCTTCCCTGGGGCACTGCCCGACCTCGTAGAGTGGGATCCCGCCCCCCTCAAACCCCCCGAACAGGGGGGGGCTACCGCCCCCCCTGTGATCCCCCCGCTGCACAATCGGCGCAATGAAGGGGGGGGGCTCCGCCCCCCCTCTAACCCCTCGGTTCACTACGTAGGTTAGTCGTGGAAAGAATATAACACAACCTAACAATCTCCCACTTGTTGTTTTCTTTCCACAGGGGGCCATAGGAGAGCTTAGTCATTTTTCCAGCCCTGAAACTCCCATTGTTTCTCTGCACCAAGAGAACTTCTCAGAGCTCACAGATTTTGTCAATGCATCTACAGTATTCTTCAAAGTTTCCACCTTTACCAGCAACACCTTTTTGTCTTTTATCGTATCCCTCACAAAGTGATACTGAACATTAATGTGCTTTGTATTTGAATGATAAGCAGGGTTCTTTGCCAAGAAAATTGCACTTTGGCTGTCACAGTCTATCCTTATAGCTCCATGTACTAACCCCATGCTTGAACACAATCTCTGCAACCAAACTGCTTCCTTGCGTGCATGAGTGGCTGCCATGTATTCCGCCTTTGTAGTTGATAGTGCCACTACAAATTGTTTCTTACTCATCCAACTAACCGCACCTCCAAATAGGTTAAACACATACCCACTTGTAGATCTTCTCTGATCCAGATCTACAGCATAGTCTACATCAACAAAGCCATGAATATCCAACACTCTGTCCAATCCTGGTCTTCCTTGGTAGCACAGACCATAATCAGTAGTGCCACACAAATACCTGAAAACCCGCTTCACTAATGTCCAATGCTCCTTTCCTAGTTTTGACATAAACCTGCTCAATACTCCCACTACATGTGCAATGTCTAGTCTAATATAGACCATTGCGTACATCAAGCTACTGACTGCACTTGCATATGGAACATGGGACATGTCCTCTTCCTCTTCTTGTGTCTTGGGACATTTTTCAGCAGATAACCTCACACCTACAGGAATAGGAACCTTCACTAGTTTACTATCCTGCATATTAAGCCTCTACAGTATTGTCTCGACATACTTCCTCTAGTTTAACAAGAGCTTCATCTTTGCCTAATATCTTTTACTTTCCATGCCCAAAATATAGTCTACAGCACCAAGATCTTTCATGTCAAATTTGGAGGACAATTGGGTCTTCAAATCCTGGATAATTTCTTTGTCATTTCCAACCAGCAACATATCATCCACATACAAGACCAGATAAATAACACGGTCACCAATTAATTTAAAATACACACAATGATCTGCTTTGCTTCTGGTGAAGCCAAGTCCCCGTATAAATGTATCAAATTTCTGATACCACATCCTTGGTGACTGTTTTAACCCATACAGAGACTTCTTTAACTTGCATACTAGTTCTTTCTTACCCTTCACCGCAAAGCCTTCAGGTTGCTTCATGTAGATTTCCTCTTCCCAATCCCCGTGAAGAAATGTTGTCTTCACATCCATCTGTTCTACCTCAAAATCAAAAGCAGCAGCAACAGATAAAAGTAATCTAATAGAAGTTACCTTGGCAACAGGAGAAAAAATATCACCAAAATCAATTCCCGGCACCTGGGAATAACCTTTTGCTACCAACCGAGCTTTGTATTTCTCCACCTTCCCTTCTGCATTGTCTTCTTCTTGAACACCCATTTGCTGCCAATGGGTTTCCTTCCAGTCGGCAACTCCACCAGATCCCAAGCCTCATTTTTGTGCAAAGATGCCATTTCATCAACCATGGCCTCTTTCCAGAGTTTTCCATCCTCTGAATCCACTGCTCCCTTCACAGTTCTGGGATCATCATCAGTAACAGACAAAGCAAAGTTTGAACAGAAAGCAGATGGACTATACCTTTCTAGCTGCCTTCTTTCTCGAGCTGATCTTCTCACAGCCGGAGTTGTGGCTCTTCATCTTCTGATTCCTCCTCTGCTACAGAGTCTGATTCTTCCTCCTTTAGTTCAAACTCTATCTTCACAGGTTCCTTTGGTTGGACTTCATGTTTAATAACATCTTTCACCTCTCTGAACACCACATCTCGACTGTACACAACCTTCCTTGTTACTGGGTTCCAAAGCTTATAACCCTTTAAACCATCCTTATACCCAATAAAGATGCACTTTTCAGATTTACTATCCAACTTGGTTCGTTTCTCCTTTGGACATGTACATATGCATCACATCCAAATACCCTCAGATGGAAAAGAGAGGGTTTCTTACCAGTCCATACTTCTTGTGGAGTCCTATCCTCCAACGCTGATGAAGGTGACCTGTTGACCAAGTAACATGCAGTATCCACCGCCTCTGCCCAAAATTCTTGTCCTAACCCGGCACCACTGAGCATGCTTCTTGCCCTTTCCATCAACG